>JAXQQM020065184.1:0-63205 GCA_034641835.2 Pinus albicaulis
TTACCTTAACAGTACCTGACCGTGACAGTACCCGTTATAGTACCATCTTGCGAAGGAAATGATTCATGCAGGGATTCATATATACATGACCATACATGGATTACGGCCGGTGCGCATGTTGTAGCTCCGTCTCCGCCTAGTTGCCACCGCATGTACGATATACGCTACAATACATTGTATGCATTGGCATTTAAATTGTCAAATTTGAATTTGAAAACCCGCTCTATTGAAATTTTAAAATTTGCAAACCCGCCTACTGAAATTTTAAAATTTGAAAACCGACCTATTGAAATTTTAAAATTTGAAATTGGTACCGGGCTGACAATTTTTATTCATCTGTCACGGGGAGATCTTTGTGCTGTGAGCAGTGAGGCTGAGATTCATGTAGGGTTCAATGCAAAGGTGGATGTATTGACAGGCCATTTCCTGACCCATTTCCATTAAATAAAATGCATCACTATAATAGGAGAGTCGCAGTGCCATTCATTAACCGGAGGGCTCCCAGTGCCATTCGATTAATTTCTGCTTCCATTTTTCACATATCACTGCTGGTTTTCGAAGGATGTCAAAAATGAAGGTATGTCACTACTCTAACTCTGTTCAATCAGAATCATCGATTTAGAAATTCTGCAATCATGAATTATCGAAACGACTCACTGAAGATGATGGCCCTACATGTGTTATATTTGCAGAAAATGGTGCTGAAAGCGGCGATCGAGGACGAGAAAAGAAAGCGAAGGGTCGTGATGTGTTATATTTGAAAAAAATGGCGCTGAAAGTGGCTATCGAGGACAAGAAAATCAAGCAAAGGGCCATGAGAGTTGTTGAAGCTGTTGAAGGTAACTATCAATCCAATATTTATCCATTGCAATTCTGGTTACAATAAATTGGCTTTTGAGTAGTGATATGATATTTGATTGCAGGCTTAGAGTCTGTTGCAGTTGATATGGAGAAGAGGGATATAAATGTGATCGGAGAAGCAGACCCAGTGGTTCTGGCAAAGAAACTGATGAAACTAGGATTCACAGAGCTGCTGAGCAGATCCCGTGGGTCCTCCGAAAGAAGAGAAGGCGGCTGCAGAGACTCCAACAGTTGCGTATCATCATCAAGAAAATCCCTAATATGGTTAGGGGCCTTATGAAGGAACTCATCATATACTGTCATGAGAGGTGAGGATCCCAATGGCTGCAGCATCTGTTAGATCTATCTCTTCCTCTTTTTCTTTATGGCTGGAAGTATGAGCATGGGGGAGACAACTGGTGGTCTAAAGGGAATTTTAGGAGGCGGTGTAAGATTTTCCAATGCTGCAGCAAGTATGAGCATGGGGGAGACAACTGGTGGTCTAAAGGGAACTTTAGGAGGCGGTGTAAGATTTTTCTGATGTTGCAACAGCTGGGAACTAGTTTCTTTCAGAGGTAATGAGGGATTACTAACCTTCCTTAAATGTACAAATGTATGTACTAGGCCTGCAATTATTTATTCCATATGGCATCACCAAAGGATGTCCAGTAGCTAGTTGAAGGGAAGGGTGGGATAACAGTTGACAAAGGCCCAGAAATAGATTCTGGTGTGAACAACTGCGCTGTTTATAACTACCCTTATCATTTTTCTAAGGAATTTTTGTATTTTTTAACTTTTTCTGAATTACATGCTGGGAATTTTCATGAAATTGTAGATGTGTTTTTAATGTAAAAATAAATTCAGCGCCTACAAAATTATTTGAAATACAAAACAAAAACTTACTAATTGAAAAAACCATTTCTATGAACCCGAATCGTAGAGAACATCCATTCCACTGAAACAAAATTATGATTTTTTTGTTAGGTTGGGAAGGTTGGAGAAGGCTGCAGAAAGTGGATGTTTTGTTGGTGTTTTATCATGATGGTTTTGGACTCGAATTTGGGGTGTTCGCTATGGTGGACGCAGGTAGGAAGACAAACGATAATGGTGAACAGTGTAATCGAATTTTATTTCAACCCAAAAAAGCGTGTTTATAAAAATCATCCATTTTAGATGGGAAATTTGAACAATGATGGATAAATATGGTCTATAGTATCATCATGAAATCCTTTCCAAATACCATCATATCCCAACACCAACATCTAATCAATTGGTTTTGAAAATAATTAGCTTCTCAAACTCAAGTACGGGTACATGAAAGAAGTTGTACACCTTATCGTGAGATAGATAATTGATGAAGATGCATAAATTTATTTATTTATGAATTCTGGAATTTTTAATGCAAATTTAGAAGTTATACTTTACATTTAATATTTTATTTTTCTAAAACTTAGGGATGATTTGTATATTATTTTATGGTACCAAAAGTTGTATAATATTTCACTTCATTTTAACCAAACACATTATAGTTTAAGAGAAAAGATACCATATGTTCCAGAGCAATAAATTTCAAGTTATCTTAAGGGCATACTTTTCCAATCAAATATTAGATTAAAGAGAAGTCTATTTACAATTGTAAATACATTTTCTTATTTTCTAAATATATGTTAAATCACAGGGAAAAATCACCTTTATGCCTTGTCAAATTAAAATGAACATTAATTATTAAAAAATTATCTAATTAGGGAGAAAATGGAAGTTAGAGATCAAACTTGATATTACACGTTTTTGGATAAGTAGTAACTTCATGATATATATAAATGAAATGAATTACATTAACTATATGCAACTTATCACAAGATGATATAATAAAAACCATAGTTAGGGAAACCATAAAAACCTTTGCCACCACCAAAGATCCAAGATAAACAAGCATTAATAACGGAATGTCCTCATTGGTTCAAATATTTGGTTTGTATCACATAATATCTTCGTAACAACATTGTTGTCTTTCATATTGTTTACATACCCCAACAATTTTGCATCACACAAGTACATGGTAAAAAAACTCTAGTGATATCCTTCAAATCTACATGTACATCGAAGTGTTTTAATCCTCAAACTCTAAAGCTTTAACACTAGCATCAAATCAATCACTAATATCTGTAGACTCTATGGGACATCAAGGATATAATAATACAATATTCTTTCAAGAAAAGCTTCACGCCGAGCTTTAAAATCATAAAATTAGTCTCTCCATGATCTATGACCTAAGCTCATGTCTTGCAAGAACAAGGCTTCACAATCATGTATTGAGTTAGCTCCACTTTTGTGTAATGTACTAGGGTAGAAAATCTATCTCTATAAAAAGAGGCATAAGAACCATGAACATCTCCCACGTCATGTTATTACAGGGGATTTACAGGTACAATGCAAACCTTAGCATCACAAAAGAGCTATCTCCCCTTGAATATCCAAAATGTCTCTCTTTATCCTTGTGTTCACTTGGGGTTTCATCATGACTCCTCGCATTATAAAAAAGTACAAAGAGAAGAGTAGAATGACGAATGATAAATAAAAGAACTCTCTTCTCTCATATAAACAATAAGTAAGTGAGTATAACATAAAATAATGACATAATTCCATGCAAGTAACCAAGCCCCACATGGAGTACTCTATAATAAAGGGATGTACATGTACAAAACTATGGTTTAGTCTACCTCAAAAGTAAAATTCCTTCCAAGAAGATCCTCATTATTCTTAGTGTCCCTCTTTTAAGATGGTGCACTCTCAAATAGTTCGTTAGACCAATACTTCCTCTTCCATGGTGGTTTATTATTTCTAGTCTCCTCATGCAAGCAACTATTCATCAAATCATGTGCCACATATGGGTGCTCACAAGATAATGATGGTATCAAAATTGGAAATGGAGCCATCACAAATGTGCTCACACAAAAATGGTCACGCATTCTCAAAAACACTCATGCACTCCTAATCATATAGCCTTAATGTTCCTGGAACCATCAAAAAGGTTTTCCAGCATGAATTTTTTAGGAACACATGCACATTTTCAAAAGTGCATGTGCACTTCTAAGAATACATGAAATTTATATAAAATGCATTCATAATTTCAAGAATGTTTGTGCATTTTCAAAAGCATGCATGCACTTTTAAGAGCACATGCACGTTCCTAAAAGCACATGCATTCTCTTATGTTTATAATCTCTAAGAGGGAGAGAGGAGGGAGAGATAGAGCCAAAAGGGGTTGTTGAGGAGGTATCAAAGGAGGGAGGGAGGGATCGAGAAAGAGAGTATGGGATTGGAAGGAGGGTGGAGAGAGAATAGGGAAAGGAGAGGTGAACATGGAAAGAAGGGGGGATAGTGGGGAAGGGAGAGAGAGGAAAAGAGGAAGAGCAGGTGAGAGTGTTAGTTGGAATGTGGGATATATATTGTGACACCCCTAAGATCACCCATGTATTTACTTGTATAAATTATTATTAAACTGGTGAGTCGAGTTTTGTTAACGCCTATTGTTGGTGAGGTAAATCCCCTCTGCCGACAGAGGCTATCCCACTAGCCCTAGAGTGGGTCTAGTCACAAACAAAACAAGCTATAATATTGATTCCTAGTTAACGAATGGACAGAGATTCGATAGATGACTTACCAGAGGTCCTACGCTATTGTTGTCGTCGGAAAGAGTGGTTGCCTCTCGCTCCTGGTTTGACAGATCACGGTCCGTTCGCTTTCACGGTCGGACACCTGCACACACACAAGAAACAATGACAATATACAACATACTAATTCACATTCGTAACTATCATTCAGTCGAAGAGGACTAAATCAATTGCATTAGATAATCAACATAACGCAATGATGGAACCAACACCGTAGTCGAGTATATTAATAAATGAAAGGAAGAGTACAACCAAGCTTTGATGTTGCAGTCTCCTCCAATAGGGTTCAAGCGGAGCGCATCTCACAAAGGCTCGTTAGGAATTCATACAGGACTCTCTCTACGGAATTCTCCTCGGTTCTACCTTCTCAATGGCAATTACTCACCTATAGTATCTCTTCTCCAAGTTCAGCTCCTTGGCTATATGTTCAACTTGCTTTCATAAAGGGAGAAGGCCTGTTTATATAGAGGGAGAGGGAGAGGTTAGGATCCCTATAATTATGGAAGGGAGACCTATCTTCAAGGAGTGTTCCATGGGAGGTGGAAACCACTTCCTAAAGAGGGAGATCCGTGGTTGATCAACTTAACCACTTCCAGTGACTCATCCCTGAGGTGGTTAGAAGGAAATTTCCACCTCTATTTGTTAAAAAACATTCCTAAAATAGCTGGCGTGGGCACTACACTGAGACAGAGCGCTAGGTGGCACGCGCTCTAGTGTAAATTTACCATATTGGCGCGAGGGGTGAACTAGATACCTGCGCCAAGGCCAAAACATAGGTTTTTGTGTGCTTTTTGAGGAAATGTCCAACAGGAGAAATGATGTCTTCGTTGTAGATGCTAAAACATTCGTCTCAATCCGCATAAAAGCGTCTTTTGCGTCAATTCTGGTAGACTTTTAGGGTTTATCGTATCCAAAGACAGAATTCGCCTTGATCCGCTTAAGGTTGAGGCTATTGTTAATCTTCCCTCTCCATCCTCGTTACACTAGATCTAGAGTCTCCAAGGTAAAGCCAATTTCTTACGCCGTTTTATCCTGAACTATGCCGAAATAGCCAAAGGGTTCACACGGCTTTTAATGCAGGACGTCCCTTTCTGTTGGGATGAGATTGCTCAACAATCTTTTGATACACTTAAGACGTTTCTTGTCAACGCTCCTCTATTACGTCCTCCTAATTATCATCATGATTTTACCCTCTATCTAGCTGCCGCCTTTAGTACAATCGCCATGGTTTTGGTTCAAGATGATGATGACGGTAATGAAGATGTTATTTATTGCTTGTCTCGAAACCTTCTCGTCCCTAAAACGCCTTATGCGCATGCGAAGTTAGCGGGATGACGAAGCGAGTTCATGGGTCTCGGTACAAGACCCCACACGTCGGTGGACACAACAATTCCGATAGATGCGGGCGAAAGCAAAAAAGCCGTTGTCGTCTAGCAGAATAATGGCCTGCAAATAACTAGACCAAATAGATATGCTCATGAAAACCAAGCAGGATCTTGAGAGGGTCCCATTGCGGGCAAGCAGTGGATAACGACGAGCCACATGCATCGAGTGAGGAACTTAGATAATCTGACGAACCGGGGTTCGTGGCCGCCGTACTAGGGGTTTCTTCCCATCTCACCTATTTTCCAAAAACCTACCAAACATGCCAATGTTAGTGGACTAATCTTAGCATTATCAATGTAATATGTATATTATGATTAAGTTATTTATTTATTTATTAAAAAAATGTAATTTTATAAATTAAAATAAATATAACAAATTAAAAAATTGTAATTTTGTTAATAAAAATAATTATAACAAATTAAATTTAACTCTCTTTTTTTAATTATTACTAGTGTTTTTTATTTTTTCTTCTTTTTCTTTTTTACTATAAGGAAAAAAAACTTAATTTTCATTCATTTATAAAATGATTCAAAATTACATTATGCATATACACCCTTAAGTGGTATTTCAAGAGAAGGTTTTGAGTGCATGTACTTTGAGCTAGCATACTTCTTCTTAATACATTTTTCATACTTTATTTTGGAATTTTGAGAAAAAGCTATATAGATAGTATTATTACAAAAAATGGTGAAAAATTAATTGTTTTCATCTTTATTAGGAAAAACTACATATAGATTGTAAGAGTTGATTGATACATCTTTTAAGTGAAGTGTTTGTAAGAAAAATTAAGGCCTTTCAACTTGTATTGTTTTGATACATGTATGGCTTGTGTGATCTTTGGTAGGAATAATATTTACACTACTTTTGAGATTGCCAAAGACCTTTATCCATACTCCAACTTGTAACCAACCTATTTATCTCTATTTAAATTTTTTAAGAATTTAACTAACATTATATTTTAACTTTCCATTACAAGCTACATAGTATCACTATACTAATTTAATTTATTAAAGTAATGAAGTTAAAATAATGAAGATGAAAGTAAAGTTTAAATTTAGAATAAGTATCACTATACTATAATATTGAAAATATATCCTTCAAATATATAAATAAAATATAATTATTTTATCACACAAAAATATCTTAACCTTTTATATATAATAAAATCAATAATTATTATATTCATTTAATACTCTAAAAAAACATGAGTTTTTAATATGATGAGGACCCATGGTTTTATAGTAAATATAAATAGACAGGTATTGATTCATTAAATGGATTTATATTTATTATTTTATTTTATTTTTTCTAAAAATGTATACGCAATATATTGGTACATTAAATGTTCAGTTCACCTTACACAATTCCATAAAAAATATGTTTATTATTTAAATATTTGCTTTAATTACATTGTATGGTAAAGTGTCCCTATTTGAAAACAACTCCCCTCCTTACTCACTTGTACCATTGTGTACCATTGATTTCGATATGAACGATTGAAATAATATCACCTTGGATTGAATTTTGTTGTCAATTAGTTTAAAAGGAAATAATCGTTTTGGGTGCTCCCAACAACACTTTTAGGTCCTCCAAACAAGCACACTGTTGTTCTTCCACAAGGAAATTACACTACTTACTGTGGCACTCCAATGGCCATGGCGTCTTGGAGATTTTGCTAGAGGTTTCTATATTTGAGGTGAAATCGCCTATCACTCCCAATCAAACGCATGCGAGTACACCCAGATGCCCGTCGAAGGGATATCTGTCCATTGTCTTCCCTCCACGAACTCAATCTTTATATTCAGCATTCAAAGTCCACGGGTCTCCACCCGTCTGGGAACCATAACACCCCGGGACACGAAGGTGGAGAGCTACTCTTTTGCACTTCTAATTTCATCGCTAGACACGATGGGGGACTTGGCGAAGTTGGAGAAAGTTGTGGACGGTGAGCATGGCCATCACGGATGACGGAACCGTCGTGGATCTTGAGACAGTGGCACTCCACGAGACTGGGCATCTCCTTGGGTTGCACCATTTGATTGTCAATGCCTCCATCATGTTTCCCAGCCTTCAACCCAGTAAGATAAAGCACCTTTAGGGTTAGCCTTTGTTTCTTAATTTTTTCTTTCTTTATTTATTTGTAGGATTATAAATTTCTAATTACTTATATCTAATTCCCACATGAATACCAATTGTGTATCCCTCTTCTGCTAGTTGTTGTGCATCAGTGACAGAATCTTATTGAGCTTCTAAATTGTTGTTTGCAAGTTGAGCGTCACACCCAAATATTTGTGTTTAAGGTACACCCATGTTTGCTAGCTAATCACCATCACCATCAACAGATCTGAAGAAATGAGGTGGAGGTAATGGTGCAGGTACAACCATGTCTGCAAGCTGCTGATTATCAATTCTGAAGTAGACTGGGGGAGGTAGCGGTGGAGGGTGGCCATGTTGTCAAGGTGATAATTAAATTTGAAGGATTGTGTGGTAGGTAACAGTTACTGCATAACCATGTTTTGAAGCTGATCACCATTATCAGATATGAAGAAGTCTAGTGGAGGTACAATCGTGTTTGCAACTTGATAACCAGATCTTAAGAATTTTGGGGGGGAGGTAACGCTGGACGTAAAATTTCAGGTAAAGCCATGCTTGGCAGCTGATTACCAAATGTGAACAATTCTGTCGGAGGTACAACCATGTTTTGAAGCTTCTCACCAAATCTCAAGAATTCCGGCAGACATGGTGGTGGATGTACAACCATATTTGTAGGTTGATCACCATGTGCAGTAAAACGGTGCATATGTTGCCCTTGCTTCTCTGCGAGATGTTGTGGTCTTAGCCTTTTGAGGGGAGGCCCGATATCGACATCAAGAAAATCTGGTTTCTTGTCTGCCAATTCATTCAATGCTTCCTGCCTAGCAGCGACAACCTCATTATCTTCCATCTCATTAGCACTTGTTGCATACTTCACAGGGTTTCCTCGGTGGTCCAATGTATCGAACCCAATTGCAAAAATGAGGCAATTGACCTGATCACGAAACTGTTTGTGTGAAAATGTAACATTTCCGCCCTTACATCTCACTTTATTGCATCTAGACATCATTAAATCGGCGTGGCAAACGTTACATTCTCTTATCATAGCTTTTGTAGAAATTATATGCACTAAGCATGCATATGTCCAAGATCCACGATCTCACACTATTTAACTTTATGCAAGATACTAAATCTATTTCACTTGTTAATCTTTGCGGAAAAATTAATTGCACACACATGTGAAGCATAAACAAAAATTATCAATCGCACATAACACAGTTGTTTAACGGGAAAGCCTGAAGCTGAAAACCCCAACTATATATTATGTAACATGGAGACCATATGACAATATCATACAAACATACAAAGCTTATCACAAGCTCTCAGTACAGTACAATCGTCATACACTAATCAGGACCAATCTTGCAAATCCATGCACCGATCTTTGCCTCCTGCTAGCCTGCCTCCACTGCGCAATCTCTGCTGAAGAATAGCTCTGAATGAATTCGAATTACTCTTGGATTGACTGCGCAATCCTCATTGGCATCTCCACTGTGTGTTTGATGCAATCAATGCATCACTAATAGTCACAACAGATAGTCTATCTTGCCCTTTCACCTATCTCTCCACTGGTCTCCACTGAAACTGCCATGCACTGTAGTTAACTGATGTATTGTTCAGTTGATTAATGAGTTATTATTTATGAATTAATTCACTCCACTCTCACTAGTGTATCAATCAGTTAGACTAGATACAACTAGCTCAACTGAGTCTAACTGAGTTAAACTAAATACAACTCCATAACTACTTCTTCCAACTGTGTCATAAATCTACCACTTGAGTTCTAACTGAGTCCTCCATGCATTAGCTCCGATAAACCCTCAGGAATAGCGTAATTCCTTCTGTCAGTTGCTGTGCCACATCTGTGCACTAAACTGAAGTGCTCCAAGAGAATAAGTTGTTATTTAGAGTCGATTATTATTAAGAGCTAATAATAATCGACATGCATCTATTTTTAGATTGACGATCTGTAATGGAGCTTCACCCAATATTCTAAAAATATAATTTCATCTATTTTTCCAACTTGATCAACCATCCACAAATAACATCCTGCAACACGAAATATGATGTCCTTATTAAAAATAGACATAGTCTAAAAATAGACATACACCTAAAAATAGCCTGCGGGCCCCATTTAGTGAAGGTGCTTAATTTTCACTAAGCTCATCATATTTTTGAATCTCAAAACTCCCACTCAACAAGATAGGGATTATCCTTCACCCTGATCCTGCCTCTATGGTATTCGAATTTTCTCCTGCTGAGCGCCTTCGTCGGAATATTTGCATCCTGATATTCCGTAGGAATGTACTGAAGCAACATGATCTTCTGCTCCACACAATCTCTGATATTATGATACTGGATATCTATATGTAGATCTATCATGAAACACAGGATTAACCGAGAGTTTAATGCAAACTCTGATTATCACAATGAAACACGGTAGGATCTAAATGTGGCCCAGACAAACCAACCGGAATCTTCCTCATCCGGATGGCCTCACATGCGGTTAAACTTGCGCCATGTATTCACTTCCTTCGGGCGAGTGCCACGGATCTTTGTTTCATTGTGCCATTTTTTGTTCTTGCTGTACCAAGAAAGCATTGTGAACCCGATATTTGAAAATCCCACCCTAATGTGCTCTTTCTTTTAGTTGGGCTTACTTCCTTGCCAATGTTGCATACGTAAAGCCATGCGGCTTCACCTCATCGCATGTACGTACCATAAACCATACTCGGATGTGCCCTTGAGATATCTCAAGGGACATGCTTGCCCCCCTTCCAAAAGAGCTTGGTAGGCTTAACCATCGCTTGTGAAAGGCTGGTTCACCGCATAGCATATGTCGATCTTGTATTGACTAAATACATGAGCAAACCCACCAACTATCAATAAACAGTGGCATCCACTACCTCTGCCGATGTAGCATCCTCTTTCCTCCAATTTCCTGGAAGAGGAGTGTCGATAGGCTTGCAGCCTTGCATGTGAAACTTCTCCAATATCTCCCGGGCATACTTGCCTTGAGACACAAATAGTTCACCTTCCCACTGCCATATTTCCAATCCAAGGAAATAATGAAGGAGGCCCAAATCCTTCATCTCAAACTCCTTTGCAAGATCTTCCTTGCATGAGTGTATCAACTACTCATCACCTGTTAGTATTAAATAATCAACATAAAGTACAATGATTAAAAGCTTACCCTCAACCACAATCTGGTACAGGTTTGCTTCTGCCTCACTCTTGGTGAAGCCAAGTCCAGTGAAATAGCTGTCGATCTGAGTGTACCAAGCACAGGGTGCTTGTTTCAGCCCATACAACGCTCTTTTGAGCCTGCACACATGCGACTCGCTGCTGAAGATCTCAAATCCTTCAAGCTGCTCAATGTACACCTCTTCCTCAATGATCCCATTAAGGAACGCAGTCTTCACATCCATCTGATGAATGTGCCAACCCATCTGCACTGAGAGAGCAAGGATGGTTCGTATGGAAGAATACCGTGCGACAGGTGAAAAGGTTTCTTCATAGTCAATCCCCTCGATCTGTGAGAAGCCTCGGGCAACAAATCTTGCCTTATACTTCTCGACGCTCCCATCAGCAACTTGCTTTACCTTGTAGATCCATCTTGATCCTCTGTTGATTTCCATGACCTTGGAACAATCTCCCAAGCAACATTTCGACAATGGAGTCATACTCTCCACCATGGCATCTACCCATGTGGGCTCCCGCGTTGCTTCTTCAAAGAAGATGGCTCTATCACAGTACACTTGCTCATAAGAGCCATGATCCAGTAAATCGGTCGGTGATTGTCTCTGTACGCGGCTATGATGTAGGGACTCCTACATTCTGTGCGCATCAAATCCACCTTCAATCTCTCGGCTTCGCCAGGTACGCTTCTGCCTTGTCGATGTTTGGTTCTACATGAGTGGACTCTTCCTCCCATGAACCTCCTCTTGTGGTTGATCCACATCCTGAGGCTCATCCTTAGGAACTAATAGCTCCTCATCTGCATGCAAGTGTGGCTCCCTCTCAAGCGAACACTTCATGCCTTTCTCCTCATGAAATTTGATATCCCGTCACACAACAGTCTTCCGACTATCTGGAAAATACACACGATAGTTGTGGGGTGTTTGTGTACCCCACAAATATCCCAACCTCTGCGGTCGGCTCCAGCTTCTTCCTGGTACCCTTCATCACATGAATGTAAACAGGTGAGCCAAAAATATTCAAATGAGAAATATCAGGCTTCTTACCAGAAAATGCTTCTTCGGGTGTACTCATGCCAAGTACTCTATGAGGACAATGGTTTTGCACATAAACCGCAGTGTTGCATGCTTCTGCCCACAAATGCATTGGTAGGCCCTGGTCATGTAGCATCGCTTGTGTAGCACCCACGATCGCTCTATTCTTTCTCTCCGTGACCCCATTCTACTGTGGGTTATGAGGCGCTATGAGTTCTCTTCGAATTTCTTCTTTGCTACAGAAGTCTTTGAATTCGCCCGAGATGTATTCACCACCATTATCGCTCCTTAGAGTTTTCACCTGCTTCCCCGACTCCTTCTCCACTAATGCCTTGAACTCAAAGAACTTTGAGAACGTTTCACTCTTCTTCTGTTTGAAGAAGATCCAACATCTATGAGAATAATCATCAACAAATATCACATAAGACCTGTGTCTTGCTGTTGAAGCAACCGAGAATGGTCCACACACGTCTGTGTGAATTCTCTCCAGGATCACCAAAGCACGGTTCTCCTTCTCATGAAAGGTGGTCTTCACAAACTTACCCTGAATATTGAGGCTGCAACGTCGACTACGCAGAGAAAATTTCTCCCAGTCCGGTAGAAATTTAACAACAAAATTTTCAAAGTGCGACGGTGAAGATGGCCCAATCTCCTGTGCCATAATTTTCCCTCATCCCGGCTCACCACTTCTTCTTCTTTGCCTACCATTGCGGCGTAGCCATCTACCTCTAGCTTGTAGAGGTTCTTAATTTGAATTCCTATCTTCTTGGTTTGACCCATTGTTTTATGTCGAAGGAAGGATTTTCCCTCCTTTAGAAAACACCCATTAACCCTTGTCTTCCGACGTACGGCCCGAGACCCCATAACGGATCCACGTCTGAGGGCAACCCCCCCACCATGAGTCAACCTCCACAAGCAACCATGCCAATTCTCTTGTCCCAAGTACCCAATATGCTTGAAATCATGAATGCATTTTATATAAATTTCATGTATTCTTAGAAGTGCACATGCACTTTAGAAAATGTGCATGTGTTCCTCAAAAATCCATGCTGGAAAACCTTTTTGATGGTTCCAAGAGCATTAAGGCTATGTGATTAGGAGTGCATGAGTGTTTTTGAGAATGTGTGACCATTTTTGTGTGAGCACATTTGTGATGGCCCCATTTCCAATTTTGATACCATCATCATCTTATGAGCACCCATATGTGGCACATGATTAGATGAATAGTTTCTTTCATGAGGACACTAGAAATAATAAACCACCATGGAAGAGGAAGTATTGGTCTAATGAACTATTTGAGAGTGCACCATCTTAAAAGAGGGACACTAAGAATAATGAGGATCGTCTTGGAAGGAATTTTACTTTTGAGGTAGACTAAACCATAGTTTTGTACATGTACATCCCTTTATTATAGAGTACTCCATGTGGGGCTTGGTTACTTGCATGGAATTATGTCATTATTTTATGTTATACTCACTTACTTATTGTTTATATGAGAGAAGAGAGTTCTTTTATTTATCATTCGTCATTCTACTCTTCTCTTTGTACTTTTTTATAATGCGAGGAGTCATGATGAAACCCCAAGTGAACACAAGGATAAAGAGAGACATTTTGGATATTCAAGGGGAGATAGCTCTTTTGTGATGCTAAGGTTTGCATTGTACCTGTAAATCCCCTGTAATAACATGACGTGGGAGATGTTCATGGTTCTTATGCCTCTTTTTATAGAGATAGATTTTCTACCCTAGTACATTACACAAAAGTGGAGCTAACTCAATACATGATTGTGAAGCCTTGTTCTTGCAAGACATGAGCTTAGGTCATAGATCATGGAGAGACTAATTTTATGATTTTAAAGCTCGGCGTGAAGCTTTTCTTGAAAGAATATTGTATTATTATATCCTTGATGTCCCATAGAGTCTACAGATATTAGTGATTGATTTGATGCTAGTGTTAAAGCTTTAGAGTTTGAGGATTAAAACACTTCGATGTACATGTAGATTTGAAGGATATCACTAGAGTTTTTTTACCATGTACTTGTGTGATGCAAAATTGTTGGGGTATGTAAACAATATGAAAGACAACAATGTTGTTACGAAGATATTATGTGATACAAACCAAATATTTGAACCAATGAGGACATTCCGTTATTAATGCTTGTTTATCTTGGATCTTTGGTGGTGGCAAAGGTTTTTATGGTTTCCCTAACTATGGTTTTTATTATATCATCTTGTGATAAGTTGCATATAGTTAATGTAATTCATTTCATTTATATATATCATGAAGTTACTACTTATCCAAAAACGTGTAATATCAAGTTTGATCTCTAACTTCCATTTTCTCCCTAATTAGATAATTTTTTAATAATTAATGTTCATTTTAATTTGACAAGGCATAAAGGTGATTTTTCCCTGTGATTTAACATATATTTAGAAAATAAGAAAATGTATTTACAATTGTAAATAGACTTCTCTTTAATCTAATATTTGATTGGAAAAGTATGCCCTTAAGATAACTTGAAATTTATTGCTCTGGAACATATGGTATCTTTTCTCTTAAACTATAATGTGTTTGGTTAAAATGAAGTGAAATATTATACAACTTTTGGTACCATAAAATAATATACAAATCATCCCTAAGTTTTAGAAAAATAAAATATTAAATGTAAAGTATAACTTCTAAATTTGCATTAAAAATTCCAGAATTCATAAATAAATAAATTTATGCATCTTCATCAATTATCTATCTCATGATAAGGTGCAGAGCTTCTTTCATGTACTCGTACTTGAGTTTGAGAAGCTAATTATTTTCAAAACCAATTGATTAGATGTTGGTGTTTGGATATGATGGTATTTGGAAAGGATTTTATGATGATACTATAGACCATCTTTATCCATCATTGTTGAAATTTCCCATCTAAAATTGATGATTTTTATAAACACGCTTTTTTGGATTGAAATAAAATTCGATTACATTGTTCACCATTATCGTTTGTCTTCCTACTTGTGTCCACCATAGCGAACACCCCAAATTCAAGTCCAAAACCATCATGATAAAACACCAACAAAACATCCACTTTCTACAGCGTTCTCCAACCTTCCCAACCTAACAAAAAAATCATAATTTTGTTTCAGTGGAATGGATGTTCTCTACGATTCGGGTTCATAGAAACAAATTTTTCAATTAGTAAGTTTTTGTTTTGTGTTTCAAATAATTTTGTAGGCAATGAATTTATTTTTACATTAAAAACACATCTACAGTTTCATGAAAATTCCCAGCACGTAATTCAAAAAAAGTTTTAAAATACAAAAATTCCTTAGAAAAATGATAAGGGTAGTTATAAACAGCGCAGTGGTTCACACCAGAATCTATTAATGGGCCTTTGTCAACTGTTATCCCACCCTTCCCTTCAACTAGCTACTGGACATCCTTTGGTGATGCCATATGGAATAAATAATTGTAGGCCTAGTACATACATTTGTACATTTAAGGAAGTTTAGTAATCCCTCATTACCTCTGAAAGCAACTAGTTCCCAGTTGCTACAGCGTTAGAAATATCCTACACCGCCTCCTAAAATTCCCTTCAGACCACCAGTTGTCTCCCCCATGCTCATACTTGCTGCAGCATCGGAAAAACTTACACCGCCTCCTAAAATTCCCTTCAGACCACCAGTTGTCTCCCCCATGCTCATACTTCCCGCCATAAAGAAAAAGAGGAAGAGATAGATCTCACAGACGCTGCAGCCATTGGGATCCTCACCTCTCACGACAGTATATGATGAGTTCCTTCATAAGGCACCTAACCATATTGGGGATTTGGTTGATGATGATACACAAATGTTGGAGTATCTGCAACCGCCTTCTCTTCTTTGGCAGGGCCCACAGGATCTGCTCAGCAACTATGTGAATCCGAGTTTCATCAATTTCTTTTCTAGAACCACAGGGTCTGCTTCTCCAATCACAGTTATATCCCTCTTCTCCATATCAACTGCAACAGACTCTAAGCTTGCAATCAAATATCATATCACTACTCAAAAGCCAATTTATTGTAACCAGAATTGCAATGGATAAATATTGGATTGATAGTTACCTTCAACAGCTTCAACAACTCTCATGGCCCTTCACTTGATTTTCTCGTCCTCGATAGCCACTTTCAGCACCATTTTCTGCAAATACAACACATCATGACCCTTCGCTTTCTTTTCTCGTCCTCGATCGCCGCTTTCAACACCATTTTCTGCAAATATAACACATGCAGGGCCATCATCTTCAATGAGTCGTTTCGATAATTCATGATTGCAGAATTTCTAAATCGATGATTCTGATTGAACATAGTTGAGTAGTGACATACCTTCATTTTTGACATCCTTCGAAAACCAGCAGTGATATGTGCAGAATGGAAGCAAAAATTAATCGAATGGCACTGGGAGCCTTCCAGTTAATGAATGGCACTGCAACTCTCCTATTATAGTGATGCATTTTATTTAATGGAAATGGGTCAGGAAATGGCCTCTCAATACATCCACCTTTGCACTGACCCCTACATGAATCTCAGCCTCACTGCTCACAGCACAGAGATCTCCCCGTGACAGACGAATAAAAATCGCCGGCCTGGTACCAATTTCAAATTTTAAAATTTCAATAGGTCGGTTTTCAAATTTTAAAATTTCAATAGGCGGGTTTTCAAATTTTAAAATTTCAATAGAGCGGGTTTTCAAATTCAAATTTGACAATTTAAATGCCAATGCATATAGTGTATTGTAGTGTATATCGTATATGCGGTGGCAACTAGGCGGAGGCGGAGCCACAACATGCGCACCGGCCGTAATCCATGTATGGTCATATATATATGAATGCCTGCATGAATCATTTCCTTCGCAAGATGGTACTGTAACGGGTACTATCACGGTCAGGTACTGTTAAGGTAATAAATAGTCTATAGCTTTGGGAATATTGGCTGCCATCGGATGTCATGTCAAGTCCCCGGACGGGCAGCAAATGTTTTCCGACGAGCAAGGTTTCCGGGCTAAAACGCGGCCACAAGTGGAGCTACTCGATATAATAAGGCAAACCATCATGAGTTAAGACATCGAAAGACAATTACAAGTTCGCAAGACATTACGAATGATACCATATCCATGACTTTGATATGTGGTTTTAAAATGGAGAAATATTTTGTATGTCATGACAATGTTGAGGATTTACGGTTGTTGAGGATTATATTAGTTTTGTCTTTTGTTTTTTTGGGTCAACATGGTTAACCTTGGTTTGTAATCTTAGATTTATTTAAATTTTAAAAATTTTAATGTTTAAAATATAATTTTTTCAATAAAAAAAAGGTCTAGTTTAATTTATAGATTAAATAATTTTCACAATTATTTTTCTAGTTAATTTTAATCAAAAATACTTTTAAAAATTTGACTTTAGATTGTTTAATCTGCATAAATTCTAGTGGTTTTTGAGAGTTGAATTCATTTTGCATTCAAAAATGTATTTTAAATAACAAAAATCTCGAAATTGTACTTTCCCATTTTAGTGAACCACTTTATCGATGCTAAATCTAATCTCAACAAATCTTATACGAATAATAAAATAAAACAATATAAATATTTATTTAATTCTTATACGAATAATATTTGAAAACTTTTAATACAAATATTTAAATAATTTTTTTAATTTTATAATTCATTTATTTATTTTTAAATGTGAACAAAAAGTTAATTTTATTATGATTAAAAACAAAAATAAACAAAACATTATTTATCCATGATGAAATTGACAAATAAAAAAAATACGATTAAAAAATATATAACTAAATTTTTTTGTAATTGAAAATTGAACTTTCATTTTGCTAGAACTAGTTGTATATATGTATATACGTGGGAAAAATAAATGAACACATCCTCAATTATGATCTTCTGATCCATAGTTTCCCACAATTGTTCCTTTACTATAATCCTATTCAAAACATAATAGCCTTTTAAGCTTTCATCTTGCTAGAGCTAGTTGTATATATGCACAGACCTAGGAAGAAGCAACGAACACATCCTCAATTATGATTTTCTTAGCCACATTTTCCCACAATTGTTTCTCTACTATAATCCTATTCAAAAAATAAGAGCCATGTCTAGGTTTTCATCTTGATATATGTATAGACTTGGGAAGAAGCAATAAACACATTCTCAATTATGATTTTCTCATCTATAATTTCCCACAGTTGTTTCTCTATTATAATCCTATTCAAAAAATAAAAAACATTGCCACCACTTGGCTCTTTTTGTATATATCAATTGCCTACATTAGCTCTTTTGTATATATCAATCAATGTAGCAAAATAATCTAGGATATTGATCTTACACAGTAAATAAATTCTATAAATATAAATAAAACTAAAACTTGACAAATATGATACTAAGCTACTTGATGTTGTTTTAATAATTGAATTGATATATACCTTATATTATTCTAATACATAATGTATTATACATTTATAATTACAGATATAGATGAAAATGGGATACACTTCTGATTTCCTATTTTCATTATTAATAAGTTTACACTAATTTAATATTAAATTAATACCATTTTACATATTAAAAAAATATTAATTAACACTAAAAATCCATTTAGATTATACTGTTCTTCTTTAATTTAACATTATCAAATTTCATTATCAAATTTCTAAATAGTTATTTCAGGTTCTTTGACCATATTTTTATAAATAAATATTTTACATCTATTCAACAAAACTTTAAATTCATCTTCTGCGAAGTTAGCCATTTACCTAAATGAAAAGTAAGTAAAAAACTACACTAACAACTATTGACTGATATTATACATATCTAGGTTTTTTTGAAAATTATATATATCTAACCAACTTCAACCAAAATGAATATAAAAATAGCTCACATAAACCACGAAAATGTCTCGATCTCAAACCCTCTACTCATTTTCACTGACCAATAAGTACACACGGGGCCCTTGCGTGCTCTTTTTTTCCTGAAATATGCCAACGAATAATTTTTCCTCTGCCCAAACCAGTAAGTATTATTTGTCCATTCTCTTCCAATTCAACTGTAAAACAACATTTGTGAGAGGGAAAGATAGATACATAATCATGGCAAAAATAAAACAAATCAAACCTGATCTGTGTCATCTTCATTCCCTCGTGGCGAGCCCCATCTTTCCCTTTTCACATGTTTTGAATAATTAAACAATAAGAAAGTGAATGCCAAAAAAATTAATAAGCTGCAAACCGTCGATATTTGACAACTATCGCTGCCCTATGCAAAAAATTAAAACCCTGTAAAATAATAAATAAAAACACTTCAACCTCTCCTTCCGTATCAAGCACACGGGTAAAACAACTATTACGACTCTTTGCAACATAAAATAAAAATGCCATGGCGAAAAATGCAGACATACAAGGCAAATTATGTTAAATTATGTTAACTCTCATTCTCTACGGCGTTACCTGTTTACTTGGGGCATTCTCATCTACCTGCTTACCTGGGCCATATTCATCGAGCATAGGTTCTGGACATCCAACTGGTGCCATTGAGCATAGTCAATCCTGAGTAAACTAAGATATGATCGAATTGATAGAATTTGTAACCGCAGAGAGGATACCGAGAATGACCGAATGTTTTCTCTCTATTTGACAAAAGAAGAATCGGTACTAACAGTTGTTTATTGTTTATGATTTAATAGAATAGTCTGGCGATGGTTCTTTTTGAATTTAGTAAAAAAATTCATAGTTGGAATGTTTGAATTGTATTTTTTGATAGTAAAAATAGATTCAGTATTAACAAAAACTTTTAGGCACCTAAAATACTGAAATTTAACAACTGTAAACAAGATTATGATAAATCTTTGCTGAAAATTTTAAAATCTTACCCAAAATTTCCTAAAATTATTCTACTGTAAGTTTTTGAAGTTACTACGGCATTAACAAATTGAATGAATTGAGCAACATGCGAAAATCATTTTGTACGTGTATTATTATTCTGAAACAAGATTATGATAAATCTTTGCTGAAAATTTTCAAAATCTTACCAAGAATTTCTAAATTATTCTGCCAGTTTTTGAAGTTACTAAAAGCATTAACAAATTGAATAGTTGAGCAAAATGTGCGAAAATCATTTGGCACATTGCTATTATTATTCTGCCAGTTTCACCTGTCGGTGACATTCACTGCAAACCATTTAAATACTGTGCTTGAAAGATTTGTATTTAGATTTAGACGGGTAAACAAATAAGAAACAAGTGAGAAAACAAAAAATAGATTCAGAAATCAAACCCCTACACAAATGTTGCAAAATTGTTAAGTAGGTTAAAACCAGTAAGCAAAAACCACCATTAATAAAAGCACTACTTTGGGATTTTCCACGGCTTCACTGTAACAAAGAAATAATGAATAAAAACTGTTGAGCTATTATCTACTGGGTCGCTTTTCACTGTACAATTTTACAGTAAAAAAGTAAAAAACTATATATGTTAAATAAAAAGTAAAACTATATATATTGAAAAACAAAAGCATACCTGCTCATCCACTCCAATGGATCAAGAATTTATATTGTAGTTAAAGTGTCATACATTTTTTATTTTTATTATTAATAAATTTACAATTTGAAATATTAATCAATTTATTTTTCAAATATTATTTTACATATAAAATAATAATAATAATAAAATTTAATATTCTCTCATTCTTAAATAATTATTTTACTTTTTTTTAAATAGCTATTTTATATCTAGTGAGCAAAACTTTAAACCTATGATAGAACTTACCTTTATGAAAAATACGTTATTAAAAAGTAAGCTGCACAAACAATCATTCAATGATATCATACATCGGACATAGTTGAGCCCATCGGCTAAAATAAAAAAGAAAATACTTCACATAAACAAGTGATCTATACCCTTCCTCTGCTACATCCTCTAGGTAAGTACAAAGAGGCTATATAACAGTGTCCTCTTTTCCTTTGCTCACCTTCAACGACAAAGTAAATGCAAATGGCCTAGCGTTTATTCTTGTTCTTTTTTTCCCCTCTGCTCACCTTCACTGACAAAGTAAGTACAAAAGGCCCTAGCGTATGTCCTCTCTTTCGTGCAAGAGGCCAAACGAAGTATTTTTCCTCCTTTTTTCTTATCCAATTCCCAAATTAGTAAGTATTCTTTGTCAAGTATTCTTTGTTCTTTCTCCTACAATTCAACTTTAACATTTATGAGAGAGAAAAAGATAAATCAAATAAAACTAATCAAACCTGAGCTGTGTCATCTTCATTCCCTCGTGACCAGCGCCATCTTTTACCCATTTTATTTGTTTCCAAATAATTAAACAATAAAAAAAGCAAATGCCAAGCACTAAAATTAAAATGTTATGATGCAGACATAAAACTGATATTGAACAAATTAATCAATTAATGTTAACTCTCACCTTTGTGAGTTACCTATTTATTTAGGGCATTCTCATCAACCTGTTTACCTCATCTCCATGAATATAGGTTCTGGACATCCAACTAATGGCATTGAGCAAAATAAATCTGAAGTAAACCAGAAATGAACGAATAGATATAATTTGTACCAACAGGGAGCGAACAGAAATGATCAGAATGATTTCTTTCTTTGAAAAAAGGAAGAATCGGTACTTACCTTACCAAATTGTATGAATGCAGCAAAATGTACGAACATCCTTTGGCACTTGTATTATTGTCCCGCGTGTTGTTTTACCTTCCAGATTATTGCAAACCATTTTCTAAATACAGTGTTAGAAAGATTTGATCTGCGGCGGGTTAGACGGATAGACAAATAACAAATAAGTGAAAACAAAGACAGATTCAGAAATCGAAGCTTCTCGTCTTGTATTACAACCCTCCATGGCGAACCCTTCTCTTCACTTAATTGTTGCAAAATGATAGACAGGTAAAAATCATTCACAACAAGAACTGCCGAATAAAATAAAAGCACTAGCAGTACCGTGTATTCCGTGTGATTTTTACGGCTTCACTATTATAAAAAGAAATAATAAATAAAAATTGTTGAAAAATTGGGGTTATTTGGATAGCTATTCTCTATCAGTCCGCTTTTCTATGTACAATTTCTTTTTATTAATAAGAATATGTAATGAAAAACAAAACCTTACCTGCTTAGATGGATACATAAAAAGATTTCACCGCTATCGATTTTCTGATCCACATAACAGCAACAAAATAAATCGCCCAGGTATTAAAAAAAAAACTCTGTAAAATTTGAGTTCCCAGCTTTCCAAAAATGTCAGCCTTTGTTTAATTTTAATATATCTTCATGATTAGTAACTAATTTTAGATATACCTGTAAATATAGCCCAGGTATGGTTTTGGTTTTTGCTCTGGGTAGTCTTTGTCCGCGTATGTTTAATTTTTAATATATTCTCGATAATCAGAAACCAGTTCTGGAAATTGCGTGTAAAAGGAAATGATTAATGGTGGGCTATTTAGCTTAATGAGGTAAAGCAATGGGGTTTCGATTGAGAGTAATCTATGTAGTCACAAATTTAATGGTGTAGAGTTTGAAAAAAAAAAAAAATTATTATGATTAAACAGATTGATGTATATATAAATTTATTTGGTTAGTAGTCTAAATAATTAAATAGATTGATGTCTATATAAATTTATTTGGTTAGTAGTCTAAATAATTTGAATGAGTGTTATATAATTTAATAATAATAAATAAATTGCTCAATGAGGAGTATATTCTTTGAGTTAAGAAAAGAAGAAGAAGTTAAATTCAAGATGATTGCACTCCAAAAGAAGTGGGAGTTATCATTTGCATTCTAACTCATCTCTCTTTCCAAACAATATAAAGAGTAAACAAGAAAAAGATATACTCAAGATTGACAGGACCCTCTTGAAAAACAAATTAATATTGCATCATTTCTATGGATTTGATAACAAGACTATCTTTAACATTGTTGATTATAGGAGAAAACACTAATGGTTTGGCTATTCACAAGATTCAAGCAATACCTATGTTGGAATTTCAAGTAACCTTGTAATACAAGTAACCAACTTTCTTGTGCTTGGAAAAATTTTCATCTCCAATAGAAATGCATTGACCACTATGTAGCATATGTGTTATGAAGGCTTAAGCTAGATTTATGGACCTCATAGATTTATGGACCTCATTTGCAAACTTTTGAAATCTTCTTGAGTGTAAGAAGAGCTGATAAGTATTTCCTATTTTATGGATGTGAATATGACTAGAAACAATCTCTATGATCAAGTTATTGTGAAAATGATTTGCTGTGGTTTTAAATTCTACATATATGATTTTCTATAATAACCAAATCAAATTATGATGTTAAATAAGTTTGTCAAATCCAAATATGTTTTTATTATAAAAATACAAAGTTGAAGCATGAGATTTGATGCATTTGATATATGTATTTCATCTCTATAGAATAGCTCTTAAAATAAGATAGACCTTATAAAAAATTATATAGCTCTTAAAATAGATAAGACTCGGGAAAATAGTAAGTACATCAAATTTTCCCCAAAGAATAAAAATAAAATCCACTTAAAAACACTAGATAATTATTAATAAACATTGTTTGGTCAATGCTTACCAACACTGGACAGTATAATGAATACCAAATGATCCAATCGAGATCCAACATGATACATTATTTCCAAAAGTACATCACCCATTCGGCACATACTTTTTTATTGTGAAAAATAAAATTTAGCATGCTGTATAATTGAACTTTGGTACGACTTTACTTTTTTGCCGCATGGTTATCAATGTAATTTTTTAACTAGGTAAAGTTCTCCTTAGTGTCATCTACCCCGCTTCATTTAGTAAAATTTCATCTAGTTCATTTGTTGAATTTCACTAGAGAGATTCAAAATAATTTTAATATGTATTTGATCTTTACAATAATAAGATAACATATAATTATGGGGTTAGTCGACTTTTAGAATGTGTATCTCCCTTAGTCAAAGTGGTCGTTCAATGTTGTTCTCCATCATCTCTCCTTTAGCATGTTATATATTTAACTATAAATTTCTTTCCATTTTGATTATATATAAATGATATAATCAATTCACATTAATAAACTTAGGAAAAACATAAGTGGCTCTTAGGTTGAAACAAAAATGTTCTCACATCTAATTTCATATCTCAACAATAAACTTTCACAAATTATTGTAAATCAAAGTTCGTTTCAAACCACAAATTAGACCCAAATAAATAACCAAACATCATTAATAAATTGAAAAAAACCAAACATCATTTAAAAATTGAAATAATCAATAACGAAGATAACTAACTATTAAAATAATTAATAAAAAAATTTAACATCTTCTAAATTATAAACTCTATTTTCCAAATAAGAAAGTACCTCTGTACAAACAAAAACAAAATTGAAAAATTTCTTAAATCTTTAAACATATTAATGAAGCCAAGAATATAATCTATCAAACTCTTTTATTACAATAGATTTCCCTTATCTACCCATCTTTTTTTTCCATTTTATTTTACTTAATGCAATAAAATAAAATCCTCTCATAAACAACAAAAACACTGTAAACACACAACAAAAACACTCGCAAACACTCCAAGTGAAACACTTCCAACCAACTTGGCTTCAAAAATCACTCTTGATAGTTGCTTGTGACAGTTTCTAAATGGTAGGGATGGTTATTTTACCTCCATTAGCGGTACTCATAAGTAAGAAATAGTTTCTACTTACATTTAAGCAGAGACTTTAACCCCATCTTCTATAGGTTTAGCAATTTACCTAATGGAAAGTAGGAAAAGAGGTGCATCAAACATTGACTCATATTAAAAATTCCTTGATGGGCTTAAGTAAAGTAGGCATGAAAATATCTCGCATAAACCATGAAGATGTCGATCTCATATTTTCTCGTGAAAATAAGTACAAAAGGCTCTCATGTCCTTTTTTAAAAGTATTCTTCCTCCCTTTCTCTTGCCTTAGGTGCTCCAAACTGTCAGTATTCTTGGTCCTTTCTTATGTCGGTTCCACGGTAAAACATTTGGGAAAGGAAAGACGGATAGTGCTCAACAAACTTTGAGCTGTGTCATGTCATTTCCTCTGGCGATTCCCATTTTTCTCTTTACCTGTTCAAATAATTAAACAATAAAAAAGCAAATGCCAAAAATAATGAAAAGCTGCGATGTAGATATACAATTATGCATTGCCCCTATCCCAAAAGAATTTAATACCCCAAAATAATAAAGATAAATGGTTTAACGTCAGACTCTGTGCAAGTGTCAAAGAATCTGATGAAATGCAACACAAAATAAAAATGCCATGGCTAAAAATGCGGACATGCGGGGCAACAATAAAATAAAAATAAGTAATAAAACAACGTCTATTACGGCTCTATGCAGTAAAATAAAAGTAAGCATGTCTAAAAATGCGGGAATACAAGGCAATATTCTATAATATTTCTGAACAAATTAATAAATTAATCTTAACCCTCATCACTCTACGAGGTTACACTGTTTACTTGGGAATTCTCATCTACCTATGTGTTTGAGCCATCTTTCATGAGTATAGTTCTGGACATCCATCTGGTGGTATTGAGCAAAATCAATGGTAAGCAATTAAGAAATGATGGAATGCGTGCATACAAAAATTGATAGAATTCGTACCTACAGCAAGTACACCCAGAATGACCAAATATTTTCTCTTTCTTTGAGAAAGAAAATTAAGTGCCACTTTTACCTTACCAATTGAATGAATCTTTTGCAAATCAAAATGGTGTACGAACATCCTTTGCTTTGTATTGTATCTGCGTGTTGTTTCATACGTAGGATTCATGAGACCATTTTAAATACGGTTATTAGAAAGATTTGACTTAAACTACGCATCTGATATGGATTTGCCGAGTTGAATAAATAAAACGATAAAGCAGTTTTACATTGGGCTTTGTTCTGCAGGCACTACGGGTTAACGGTCTCCCTCATTCTTTTTTTGATAATGTGGGTGTTGTCTTACCTTACAGTACTTAATTTGTTTTTTTTTTTTAAATAAAAGAGGAATGCTTCTTCCTACTGCTACAAGAACAGGTCTCATTTAAAATCTATTACATTATTCATCTAACTATTATGAACACAGATCCTGTTAACCTACTTTTCCAAATATAAGAAAAATTCACTGGAGTAAGAGGAACAGTTACTACCAAACACTTCAACAATTTGTTTTCTGTTCAACACAGGACAAGAATATAAGCTACTTAGTCTAACATAATGAAAAACAAATGATTATCTTTTTCTGTTAATGGAAACTACTGAAATCTACTCATCTGACCCGAATCCGAGTGTAGTAGTTTATGCCTCCCTTCCACGAGCTGGGCGATTACGTCCTGCAGCTCTCCCCCGAGCTCAAGTCTGAGTCGTCGTTAGTACAGAAATCCTGGAGGAGGTTCTCGGGACAGTCCGGTCCAAACTCTCCGACTCCAGCGAAAAACAGCAGTCCTGGGGAGCTCACGGGACAATCCGGTCTAGAATCTCCAACCCAGAGTATTGTCTGTTCTGGAAAATGTGTTTTCCTTCCAGCTTACAGAGTTTCTTTGTGCACAGATCCAACCCCAAACTCTCCTTGGAATGCTTTATTTATTCCAGAGTTTTTGGATAACTGTGAAAACTGTTTTTCTAACTAACACCAGATCTTGATTTACTTTTTACCAACCATTTACTTATGAAACCAATTTCACAGTAATCTTTATTGAAAATAAAAATTTGATTTTTGTTCACATATTCTCATTAAAATGACACAGCAATCCTAACTAATCCTTAATTAATAATAAAAACATCTAACTATTTGTTTCCACTAAAATGGTGGTTACAAATCGCCCTGGCAAACAATGCAAACAAAAAACACTAACTATGATCAAAACTAAAAAACGCAACGAAAATAAATCACTGTAAAACCCAATATGTATGGTCATGCAACAGAGGAAATAAATTTGGACAGGAAACAAGTCAAGCAAATGCAATGCAGAGAAGAGTCGAACAAGATGATAGAGATGAAACCGAGAACGTGTTGTTTGTGGGGAAATTGTCTTATATAATCTGTTAACTTTTCGGGAGGGGAGTGGCATCAACATCCCACAATCTCTGCTAGCTTTTTGGGAGAGGAGTGGGCATGGCATCAACATGCCACTTTCAGTTTGATTTCCATGCCAAATTTGCGTCAATATAGAAAAAAATGAATTCTTATGCTTTTGTAAATATTGCAGAAATATGGTTCTTATATTTTTTCATGATTAGAAACCCTTAGGGCGCGAAAAAGAAAAAAACCAACTATGGACGCCTATGCTTTTGTAAATATTGCAGAGACATGGTTTTTATTTGCAACCTTTGTCCGGCCTTGTTTGATGTTAACATATTTTTCAGAACTCCTTCGTGAAAAATGAAAATAGATGCTAGTTGTGGGAGATTTGGCCAACCAGGTTGAAAGGGAGTGGGGTTTTTTTTTACTACAAATTAAATATGCGTGTCATCTCAAAACTCACCGTGATTTGTATACCTAAAAAATGACGTGGTTTTAATTACGTTTTTACGAGAGTTATGGTATATATATATATATATAAAGCTATTTAAATTTTTAGTAAATTAATTTTATTTTTAAAATAAAGTTGAATTTTTATTATTTAGTAAAATAAATTTATAAATGGTAAAACGTTTTTCTCTATGTTAAAATTATAAAAAGAAAAACAATTATTTCAATGATAATTGCTATACACTCTAGATTTATAATAAATATTGATTTGAATAAAAAAGTTAAATGAATATAAAAATTACAGAAAGAATGATGGTTGTGTAATAGAAATGTCTTTTAGCTACATGAATTGTAATGTATGGTAGAGATATTTGTTACTCCTAAATAAATAGTGAGTAAAGTTAGTGGATGAATAATGAAATAATGGAAAGTCTTTAGTTAAGATTGGTGATTAGTTGGTTGTGTTAAATTAGCAAATAATTTTTATTGGTGATTAGTGAGCTTTGGTTAAATTATCTAATAATCTTCCATATAAAGATAAAAAAAATTCTACAAACTAGACAATTTAAGCTAATTATTATTATTTTATTAATTGGATTGATATTACTTTATTAATTGAATTGATATTATTTTATTAATTGATTATTGATTAAGATTTCATGTATTTTCTTAAATCAATATCAATTTAATTATGGAAAAACAATTAACTAACATCAAAATTTGTTTAATAAAATTTAATATTATAAATTGCTAAATAATATGAATTTTATTTGAGAGTGCCCTTGATTCATAACATATTAAATTCTAAATCTTCCGAGAAATCACATGAGAAATTTTGGAACCACTTCAAAGACAATTAAAAATGTTAAAAACGTTCAAAAATAAAATAAAATGATTATGTTTCCTTTTATTCTATTATTATTATTACTATTATAGTTATTTTTATTTTATTTTTGAACGTTTTTATTTTATTTTTGAACGTTTTTAACATTTTTAATTGTCTTTGGGTTTTTGACCGTTGCTTCTCTCTTTCTGGTATATAAATGGATAGTTTGATCAGCCAATCTTCATTATCCTGATGATGAACTACAGTTGGTAGTTCGAAACGCGTCGGTTCCAAAATTTCTCATGTGATTTCCTGGAAGATTTAGAATTTAAAATGAATTTTATTATTATTAAATTTCTAAATAATTATTTAAAACTTTTAACCATATATAAAAATTCTATATAACCTTAAATCAATATCAATTTAATTTTGAAAAAACAATGAAGTAACATCAATTTTTGTAATAAAAGTGTACATGAAATTTAATATTATTAAATTTCTAAATAATTGTTTTAAATTCTTTAGATATATATAAAATCTATAAATAACTATTATATAAAATCTATAATGCTTATTATAAATCCATTTAAGAAAACTTTTAAACATCTTCTGCTAAATAAAGAAAGATAGATAGACTGCACGAACAATCATTCGCCGATATCATATCTAGCATACCTAAAGGCCAACTACTCCCAAAATGAGTGAAAATACCTATGCAATAATGCAATGCAAACTACAAGATCCGATGATGAGATGATGAGAACGTGCTCTGTGAGAAATGGTGTTATATAATCTCCTTTCAAACGGTCACTGATAGCTTTGGGGAATGGGGAGTGGGTCCATCAACGTTCCACTCCCAATTTGAATTCCATGCAAAATTTGTGTTCGCAGCTTTTCCCACCTGTGCTTGCTTTGTAAATATTACAGAAATATCTTTTTGATATTTCTTCCCACGTTTGTCGTTTCTGTTTAATTTTACAAACCAATTTTGACCGTCCGGACAATTCCTCGGGCTCGTTAGACGACTCCTTTTTTATAATCCGAAACCGGTTGGCGCGTGTAAAAGGAAAAGTGCCAGTTGTGGGGGTGTAGAAGGGAAAGTGCTACTTGTGGGATATTTAGCCAACAACGGAGTGGGGTTTTGCTTGTGTTGTCCTTTTGTGTATTTTAAAAATTCCAAACTAATTCATGTCCTATCTTTTTAATTTTCGAAAGATATCGAGTTTGATCGTTTAAATTTAGGTTTTGTTTGTGTTGTCTTTTTGTGTATTTTAAAAATTCCAAACTAATTCATGTCCTAAATTTTTTATTTTCGAAAGATTTAAAGTTGGATCGTTTAAATTTATTATTAAAATGCGTACAGAGTTTTTATATATTTATAATTTGTGATAAAAATGTTTTTTTTTTTTTTATAAAAATGATATATATATATATATATATAATAATGCTTTGAAGTAATTCTCTTCACTAAATGGATTGTAATAAATGGTAGAAATAGCGTTAAGGTTTTGAAGGAAGTGAGACTCACTTCATAGGTATTTTTTTTAATTTGATTTAGTAATTGATATAAATTATTTTTATGGTTTTTTTTAAATAATGGATAGAATTAGGCAATAAATAATCTAGAGCTTTTACTTAATATTAGTGATTAGTTGTCTTTGTGTTAAGTTAGTGAAGAGTCTTTATTATTGTATGTGGCAATCACCATGGCATATGAATCCCACTTTATTGATTTTACAAAATGTAAATAGATTCTATAAGAACATAAATAAAAAGAAAACTCAAGGAATGTGATTTTAGGCTAGTTAGTTTTGTTGTATTAATTGAATTGATATATACCTTGTGTCATTCTAATGCATAGGAATTTAAGTTTATTGATTTTACAAAATGTAAATAGATTCTATAAGAACATAAATAAAAAGAAAACTCAAGGAATGTGATTTTAGGCTAGTTAGTTTTGTTGTATTAATTGAATTGATATATACCTTGTGTCATTCTAATGCATTGCATTTATGATTATGGATTCATAGGTCTTACACTTATTAATAAGTTCACACTAATTTGGTACACAATGGCTTTTAACATATGAAGAAAAGGTTAGGTAAAATTAAAGGGAACTTATTTACCCATTGGCACTAAGAATTCTAAGCTAACCTCAAGAGGAACTCATAATTTTCCCCTATTTGATCTCATAATAGGAATGATGTCCACTTGATGATAAAAATAAGCAGAAAACACGCTTAACTATCTTCAAGATAATCCATTAAGTTGTGGCTCCATTGAAAGACATGGTAGCGACAGAACAACAACCAAGTCCATAGAATTTCACAGTTACAATTCAAGTCATGACAACATCAATGCAATTCATACATATCCAAAACATGACTTTGGAGGCATTAACAAATGTGATGTGGTGTATGCAAACATTATGCACTCATGCATTCCAATGCAATGGCAAGTTCCAAGCCCAATATCTAGTTGGGCATCCATGTAACATCACCCAAGTTCAAGAGTACACTAGATGGTGAAAGTTTAATCCCTAAATCTACAAAATGGTATTTTTTTTTAATTCATGTTTAGAGTGGACCAAAAAAACAAAAAATGAAATGCACTATGATTCACTTAGAAGATGTTTTCAGTAATGGTGGATGAATCATCAAACTCCATTTTTTACTAGCCACAAATCTATGTTGAACTTAATGTCCACACATTAATTAGTAATTCTGGTAGACCCATTATCAAATGGGATGATCTCTACATTGTTACAAAGGAGAAATTATATTCTTCAAACACCATCAAATTTTAATGGCACAATGACTATAACTCCAACAATACCAATAACATACAATACAACAATTGATTAGTTATTCACCAAGCTATAAGTCTATCTTCAAATATTCGATGAAGAATAGATATCAATAAATTCAATTCAAGTTTATTTTTTCCTCCCATTATTAGTTGTGTCAAAACCAATAAGCAAGAATTCCCATAAAAATTATTATATGATCAAGATTGGATCATTGTATTATTTTTCATCCATATTGATGCTTTCAAAGTGAAAAAGTGGAGGAGTTAGCTTGCAAGAATAATTTTATTGGTGGGACCCACTTTGGAGAGTTGGAGTCTGAAACCTTTTGTGTTAATTTGAAGCCTTAAATGACAATTTTTGTGGGGTAAACAATTCTTGCTTAAATGTGATATATAGGGATGTTTTTCTACACTAAGATACCTCTCCAACAATGTAAGAATTACATCAATACAAGTTTGGATGCAAAAGTTATTTCTCTCACAAGTTGACCTATTATGATTGACCACCATGGTTTGAGAGGATGACATGTCAAACATTGTTACTCATGCAAAAGAGGCTAGCCACATGGCGACTATGAAGAGGAGTTGTGAAGAGTCAAATTTATAACTCTAGTTAAGAGTTGAAGGATTCAAACCTAAGTGTAGTTGGTTATCGCGATATGTTAATATTGGGCCACTATGAGCATGCCAAAGGGGGTTTGATTTGCGTGATCCTATCAAAGCCACAGAGTGTTTCGTCCCTTTGTACTCACACTACTTCCATTCTAGATAAAGAAATAATAGAGTGACCTAACCTTCTAACTCAGTTTTCTCCCATAAGGGCTTCCTAAAATATATATTATGTTTAATGTGGTGAGTGTGCAATTATATTTCATTGTTCCTTATTTTCTACATTTTGTATTTTGCATGCATAAGCAAAAAAAATAATTAAAAAATCTAAAATCTAAATAAATTGACCCTCATATTATATTTTGTGTATATTTTTAATAGATATGTTGTGACAAACTATCTAGTGGAATGTCCACGACAACTTATGGATCATACTCGTATCAAAGCAAGTTTCTTTGTGAATTTTGTGGGAAATTTTGGGGGATCTAGGGATCGGTTTAAGCAGGGATTTGTAACACCCCAATCAATTCCAAAAAATATGTTCATAATACCCCTTAAGATCCGACAAAGAAGATATTTCCACGGGTAGAAGCTTAAGTCGTCGATATAAACTATAATGTGAGCCTCCTCATGGTAGCCATAAACAAAAAGCCTAGGTTTATCAAAGAGAAGTGAGGTTCTAACTCATAGATCAAATTAGAGGTGAAATTGAGGGATGAGTAAGATCTTGAGGACAAATGGAAAATTTAAGAGCCCCTAAATATATCTATATAATAATAGGCGAATCCCCATGATACATAGGAAAAATGGAAGGCGAATTTATTAATAATATAATATGTATATATAATTTTTTGGCGAATCTCTCACGAGATTATATTATCCTGTAAAATCATGGCGAATCACCAGTACAAATGGCGAATCACTACTACAAAATGGTGAATTGTTGTCTAGTGGTGTTCGAGGTGTTGGTTCCAATGAAGATATGGCAGTTGAACCAGGAGTAAAAGGAAGAGAACCACCAAGACCAAGCATGGCACATGGTGACTTGTGAGGGAAGTAGTTCTTGTGCAGTTTGGAAAACACGTTCTTCTAGTTCTGCTAAGCGTAGTGTTGTTTTTCATGCTACTACTAGCACTGATATTGAGGTTGGAGAGGAGTTTCAACAAATTGGGATCTTTGCAGATCATTTTGTTTCAACAATCCTCCAACACAAAGGCCCATGCCTCTGCCGATTTCTTCAATGAGCAGAACAAGTTGAACAAAAATTAAAACACCAATAACTAATGAGAAGAGTCAATACAACAATCCCAACACACCTCCAAACCGACAGTTGTGCCTCACTGTCTGCTACGCACATCCAAACCGACTCAGCTCATGGTAGAATTTTCTTATGGGAATGGATCGGGGAATTCGAGGGGGCGGTATCATAAATTCACGAAGCTCAACTCATCCCTCCACATTCCAATGCAACAATGGATATCGGCTCTCCTCCATGCATATAATCACCAACAGGCACCAGCAGTTACACAACTATTACACAATCCAGGCCTCTCACAACAATATCCTTTCTCCCTAATTAAACCTGGAAAGATAATTCAATTAGAAAGATAGATATATAACTCAAATAAAATATATAATCACGGCCCAAACAATCAATCCTGAGCTATTTCATCTTCATTCTAACGAAAACCCATCTTTCCCATTTTGTCTATTTCAAATAATTAAACAATAAGAAAGCAAATACCAAAAACATATGAAACTGCAGAGGGCCGATATCGACCATAGAACAATTATCGCTGCCCTAAGCAAACAATTAAAACCATGTGAAATAATTATAAAAAATATGAAACCTCTCCTGCTATATCAAGAATACTGTAAAACAGCTACGGCTCCCTGCAACAAAATAAGATAAAAATGCAATGGTGCATACACAGAGCAATACTGAACAAATTAATCAATTAATGTTAACCCTCATCTTCTACTGGGTTACCTGTTTATTGAGCAAAATCACTGGTAAGTAAACAAGAAATGATTGAACTGGACGATAAAATTTGTACCTAGCGAACCGAAAATGACCGAATGATTTCTTATTGGCCCGAATGATTTCAAGAAGAATTGGTACTGCACATACCGAATAAAGAGAATGCAAAGAAAGTGGTGTACTAATAAAGTGTATTATTGTCATGGGTGTTGTTTCACCCGTCCGGTACACTCCAGACCATTTAAATGCCGTGTTAGAAAGATTTTGATTGCACTAATTCCGCATCCGCTACGATTTAGACAGACAAACAAATAAGAAAAGTGGGAAAAAACATAAGACATTTAGAAATCGTTTCTTGTCTTATTACTCCGCGGTGAACCCTTCTCTTTCCCCGTTGTAAAATTAGTAGGCAAAATAAAACCATTAAGCAAGAACCGCCAAATAAAATAAAAGCACTAATAGTAAGGTGAAATCCCTTGCGATTTTCCTAAAGCCTCACTGTTATAAAGAAATAATGAATTAAAACTGTTGGAAATTTGGGGTTATCTGCATAGCCATTATCTACCAAGTCGATTTTCACTGTATAAATTTATTGGTAAAAACCATAGATATTGAAAAACAAAAGCATACCTGCTTCAATCGATGAAGGGTTTCGAGAATTTTATTCCAAAGGATTAAGAATTTCATCTCTATCGATTCTTTTGCTTCTACATAACACAAAAAAAATCACCCAGATAAACAATGCAAACACTCTTAAAAAAAAAAATACAATCAAAACGGAGAAAAACATAACGAAAATAAAACAATGCAAAACCCAAAATGCATGGCCATGCAACAAAGGAAATAAACTTGAACAGTAAAAGGGCAAGCCAATGCAATGCAGACTACAGAAGAAGATTATGAGATGAAAGTGAGAACGTGCTCTGTAAGAAATGGTGTTATATAATCTCCTTTCAAACGGTCACTGATAGCTTTGGGGAAGGGGGAGTGGGTCCATCAACGTTCCACTCCCAATTTGAATTCCATGCAAAATTTGTGTTCGCAGCTTTTCCCACCTGTGCTTTTGTAAATATCGCGCAGAGATGGTTTTTGGTTCTGCTACTCTGGCATCCTCTGTCCGCATTTGTTTAATTTTACAAACCAATTTTGAACACCTCTGGTTTTGTATAATATTACAGAGATGTGGTTTTTTAGTTCTCACGTCGGGTATTCTATCCAAGATTTCGCTTAATCGCCCGTAAAAGGAAATGTGCTAGTGAAGTTATTTAGCCAACGAAAGCTTAAAGAAGGGAGTAGGGTTTTGAAAGGAAAAGTGCTAGTGGTGGGATATTTAGCCAAGGAGCTAAAGAAGGAGTGGGGTTCTGATTGGGTTGGTGTTTTGGTCTATTTTAAAAAATTCCAAACTAATTCATGTCCAATATTTTTAATTTTCAAAGATATGAAGTTTGATCGCTTAAATTTATTATTAAAATGTATATAGAGTTTTTAATTATTAAATTTAAATTAATTATTAAAATATATTTATAATTTGGGATAAATATATTTGTGATACAAATATGTATGTTATACAAATGATATTGAAAATTTAATGGAAAATAAGTAATTTTGGTGATAATCCGCGAAATATTATTTTTTACTTTTATTTTCATTGTAATATACAAATTATGTAAAAAATAATTAATTGTTATTATGTTTTGAAGCTATTCTTTTTTTTATACCCCAAATATACTCAATGAGATGGTCATAGCATGACAATATACTCAATGAGATTTGAATCGGGTCCACGGAAACTTGTCATTAAACCACATATCATTGTATGCAACGCTTGCCTTTTACTAAATGGATTACAATAAATGGTAGAGAGTGTTAAGGTTTGGGTAGGAAGTGAGTAGAGTTCATATGTGTTTTTTTCTTTTTTGTAATTTAATTTAGTAATGGACATAAATTACTTTTAAATAATGGATATAATTAGTAATTTAGAGATTTTAGTGAATATTGGTGATTAGTTGCTTTTCTGTTAATTCAGTGAATAGTCTTTATCATTGTATATGGCAATCATCATGGGATGGGAATCTCAATTTATTGATCGTACAAAATGTAAATAGACTTGATAACATATATAAAAATAAAACTCAACTAATGAGATTTTAGGCTAATTAGTGTTGTTGTATTAATTTAATTGATATATAACTTGCATCATTCTAATGCATTGCATTCATGATTATGAATTCATAGGTTTTACACTTCTTATTTCCTCTTCTTATTAATAAACTCACACTAATTTGATACACAATGGCATTTTACATATGAAGAAAAGGCTAGCTAAAATTAAAGGGAACTCATTTCCCCCTTGGCACTAAGAATTCTAAGAATCAAAGCCTAGCTAACCTCAAGAGGAACTCATTTCCCCTATTAGATCTCATAATGATTTTTGTGGAGTGAACAGAATGATAAATAGAAGCACAAAACACCCTTGATTGTCTTCAAAATAATCTATTAAGTTGTGGCTCCATTGAAATACATGGTAGCAACAGAACAACAACCAAGTCCATAGAATTTCACAGTTACCATTCAAGTCATGACAACATCAATGCAATTCATACATATCCAAAACATGACTTTGGAGGCATTAACAAATGTGATGTGGTGTATGCAAACATTATGCACTCATGCATTCCAATGCAATGGCAAGTTCCAAGCCCAATATCTAGTTGGGCATCCATGTAACATCACCCAAGTTCAAGAGTACACTAGATGGTGAAAGTTTAATGAAACGCACTATGATTCACTTAGAAGACATTTTCAGTAATGGTGGATGAATCATCAAACTCCATTTTTTACAAGCCACAAATCTATGTTGAACTTAATGTCGACACATTAATTAGTAATTCTGGTAGACCCATTATCAAATGGGATGATCTCTACATTGTTACAAAGGAGAAATTATATTCTTCAAACACCATCAAATTTTAATGGCAAAATGACTATAACTCCAACAATACCAATAACATACAATACAACAATTGATTAGTTATTCACCAAGCTATAAGTCCATCTTCAAATATTCGATGAAGAATAGATATCAATAAATTCAATTCAAGTTTATTTTTTCCTCCCATTATTAGTTGTGTCAAAACCAATAAGCAAGAATTCCCATAAAAATTATTATATGATCAAGGTTGGATCATTGTATTATTTTTCATCCATATTGATGCTTTCAGAGTGAAAAAGTGGAGGAGTTAGCTTGCAAGAATAATTTTATCGGTGGGACCCACTTTGGAGAGTTGGAGTCTGAAACCTTTTGTGTTAATTTGAAGCCTTAAATGAAAATTTTTGTGGGGTAACCAATTCTTGCTTAAATGTGATATATAGGGACGTTTTTCTACACTAAGATACCTCTCCAAAAATGTAATAATTACATCAATACAAGTTTGGATGCAAAAGTTATTTCTCTCACAAGTTGACCTATTATGATTGACCACCATGGTTCGAGAGGATGACATGTCAAACATTTTTACTCATGCAAAAGAGGCTAGCCACATGGCGACTATGAAGAGGAGTTGTGAAGAGTCAAAGTTATAACTCTAGTTAAGAGTTGAAGGATTCAAACCTAAGCATAGTTGGTTATCGTGATATGTTAATATTGGGCCACTATAAGGAATATAAAATCCATTCATTTCAATTATATATTGTTTTTCAGTAGAGAAGAACAACTTGGGAGTGGGAGTAAGAGAGCAAAACAGAGGTGGTTTGGTGTCTATAATATCATATCAAGCCATGAGTCTTGGATAACTCCACAAAGAGTGTCACCTCCTTTTGTACTTAGATCAACCTAACCTTCTAACTCAGTTTTCTCTTATAAGGGCTTCCTAAAATATATATTATGTTTAATGTGGTGAGTGTGCGATTATATTTCATTGTTCCCTATTTTCTACATTTTGTATTTTGCATGCATAAGCAAAAAAAAATAATTAAAAAATATAAAATCTAAATAAATTGCCCTCATATTATATTTTTTGTATATTTTTAATAGATATGTTGTGACAAACTATATAGTGGAATGTCCACGACAACTTATGGATCATACTCATATCAAAGCAAGTTTCTTTGTGAATTTTGTGGGAAATTGCAAGGGATCTAAGGATCAGCTTTAAGAAATAAGTAGTAACACCAACTATCCAATAAATATGTTCATAATAAACCTTGAGATCCAACAAAGAAGATAACTCTAGTGTGCTCATTCTGCAAGGTGCCTTTGATGTTGGTGTTGCCCCTAGTACCAACTCAATGGAAAAGTCTACTTCCCTGTGAGGAGGAAACTTTGGAATCTCTGTTGGAAACACATCCTAAAATTGTTGCAATATTGGATACCTCTTGAATATTTTTGCATCCTTGCCCGTGTTACTAGAAATATGAATTGCAAACATCACACACCCCTTCCTACAATTATGCTTAGCCTGTAAATATGTGACCATCCTCATTGATGTAGGCTTCTTCATTCCCTACAAGAATTCTCTTTTTCCCATTATCATCTAGGCACTCAAAAGCCTTGTCATAACAATCTAACTTGGTCCTATGAAGATACAACCAATCCATACCCAAAATCATACTATATGATCCCAATGGCAGTACATTCAGAGGTGTTGTTGTAGGCATACCATTCAAATCAAATGCAGAAGCTCTTACCCAATGATAAACTCTCTTCTTAGTACCTGTAACCAACTGCACCAACCAGGACTCTGCATGCACTTCTTTTCTCAAGTCACACTTATACACTAGGTCAAGATTAACATAATTATAATTAGATCCAAGATCAATCAAAATAGAAATAACTTGATCACAAATATTACCGTCCATCTCAAGAATAGATGCCTGATGATCTGCTTGTCTGTTGTCCACAAGTGCATAAATCCGAGGAATACTATGACCAACATCCCCAACGGTCTACGCCTCCTGCGCACTATAGATATTATACCTACCTCCCTGGTACAATGGACAATCCTTCTTACGATGATCTTTGCCACATATCCAAAAGTGCTCTACCATCACCTTTAGTCTGTTGCTCTCAAGGATGCGACACATGTCCCTTCTCAACTACGTTGAACTTCTTGTAAGGAGCAACATTTTATTTCTCACTTGCATCTTGAGGTCTTCCCCGCTTCGGTGGCCATTTCCCTTTTACTTTCTCATTTCCCTTCAAGTCACGTTTAGGCTTAGATTTTCGCTTTGACTCCTCATAACAATGATTCAATTTCTGGATGGATTCCTCTAATGATCTGGTCTCATCAAACTCAATATGACCTCTATATTGTTGGAAATCCAGTGATGAATATTTGAATATTAGCCTTTTCCTCCTTGAGATATGGCACATACCTCAACAACTCCAAGAATCTGCTAGTATACTCATCATCTGTCATAGAACCCATTTGTAGCTTATAAAACTCCTTAGCTCTGTCATCACAATACCTCTTCGATAAGTACTTCTTCTTGAAGATCCTCTCGAAATCATCCCAAATAAAGTCTTCCTCCCGAATGTCCTTGACATTCTTCATATCTTCCCACCAGATATCTGCTTTCCCTTTGAGAATGAAGGTGGATATCTTGGCTTTCATATTATTTGAATAACTATGCAATCTAAATAATTTCTTCATCCCAAGCAACCATGCCTCTGCATCTTCTAAATTCTTCATTTCTCCATCAAATGTAGGAGGCTTCACTTTCTTGAACTCCTTAGGTAAATACTCCCTCCTCCTATAAGGATATTGACAGTAATGTCTGTGATGATGTCTCCTGGATGAGGAAATAGAATGATGCCCATACATACTGGTCTTCCTGTTAGGTGTATCCAGTGATATGCCACCTCTAACTGTGTCCCCTCTATCCAATATGTATCCGGACAAAGATTTTCTACCATAGTCTCCATTTGTTTTATCTTCTTGCTCTTGACTTATTCTCAACTACCCTTGTTTCTGCAACTCTGACAAGATCTGAAGAATCACTGCATTAACCTCTACTTGCTTCTCTAGAGCCCTTGCAAGTCTTTCCTGAGCCTCAACCAACCTGTCATTGTCTGCTTTGCAATTTATGATCTCCGCTCTCAAGCTCCTCAATGTATCTGCTATACTAGGAGAATAATCTTCTCCTTGTTGCCCAACTGATATGTAGGGAGAGTCACGGGAACTATAGTCTACCATTTGTTTCTTTTCATCTTTGATTCTCTTCTTCCTACAAGTGTACCATGTTAGATAAACCAAATAGATACCAAAATCAAATCCATACCTCAGTGATGTTCAGGGGAGGCTTATCTCATATGCAATATCAGTCCACATTAGCATGTACATGTATAATCATAAACATATCCATGTAATAACATAACATCACAACAACATCATGCATGACCATACCAACTCTATACCATGACCCCATGCATGACAATCATAAACTTGAAAACATCAGACTTTACCCAAGGAGAGCGAAACCCAATATAATAGCTCCATGTGGTATCCCATACGAACCAAAAGAGAGTGAAAGCATTGAGCACAATTCTCTGTGGTATCGTATATGACCCAAAGAGAGCGAAATCGACTTTGATATCACCCTATAACCCGCTCTCCCTCCCACATTTACCCATTTTCACCAATTTTCCCAGGGTAAACATGAGCCGAGGGTCTGTGACAGAGGTGACTCAACCTCCTATATGACCTTAATCAAATGGAATCGACAACTTAAGACGTTAGTGACTTCCTCTCGAGGTTCCAAAAGATTTCCAAGAGGAACCGACCCTCATGTGTCTAACCCTTGGATATAACTCTTTTTTCCCCCTTAGTCGGAGCCTCGCTACTCACCTTCCAGCTCTGCTGAGATTATGATTTCCAAGCACTCCCCATTTGCTCCGCTTCCTAGTACAGGATTTTTCTCGCTTCGCTCTAAGTCGTTGACCCAACAGGAACCACTTTTTCTAAGCCAAGACTCGAGCCTTGTTAAAAAAAACATTAAACTTCAAGAGATGATATAGGACATAGATATAATGCTTGTAAACCAAAAAATAAAGCCAAGGCTTGACTTGACTTTCCCCAACCGGGACTGACATTCCGTCAAACACTTGGTACATATGCAACCTACAGGTCATGAATGCAAGTCTGAGCATAAGGGATTGAAAACTTATATGAGGTTTAATAAGAAGGATCAATTCCTTCTCACATTAACCGTTATAACATCAATTAGGTCTTGCATTCATTATTCACTTAGTTACAATTAAAAGCATGAATAGAGCCATGACTGATATTTTTCATATAACCATGCTTATAACTAGCATATAGCCAGATAAATAAAAATGGGAGAACAACCATTAAATCCACATAATAACAAGTATGTTTCCTCATCAAAAGCAAGAGAAACTTAGCTCTTATTAGACATAGGAAAAATCCAACTAAGTTTGGGACTTCCACGTACCACCCGACCATAGATTGGCTAAACCAATTCTTTCTTTTAGCTAATCACCCCCTTGCCATATTCAAAGCATGAATGTGGGATCTCATGGGATAAAAAAATCCAAATGCAACCAAGGGAATTCAGGTGTTAAGGCACATCCACCATCACCATACCATGATCTCACCTAAACCGATGTCGAGATCACAAAAATGAACTGAGCTTGGATGCCTCATAATTTTTTCTCCAATACCTTGATGAATTTTCCCGTCTCCAGCCTCAGGATTTACTGTGTATCCTTCCATTACTAGTGAAGGGATTCCTAGGCCTTTGGGAATTTTCCTGAGACCACGTCACATAGATCCAAAATCTTCTAGCAATCCAAAGATCAAACCAGAAATAATCCCATCACACCATGGATATCCGTAAATGGAAAGGCTAGGCTAAAATCCATTGTGGAAACTCGAAAAATTCCATGCCAATGGAAAAAAAATAACTAAATACCAACATGCACATACCATGCATGTCAAAACTAGCTAGTAAATCATACATGCAAGTATTCATGTTAATTCTACTTCATCCTTCTCTTCCTTGCTTAATATTTTCTTTCCTTTCCTTTCCTTGTCCTTCCTTTGCTTTCCTTTACTTTCCTTCGCCTTATTTTCCTTCGTTCTCCTCTTGGTGCTCTTCTCCTCTTTGAGTCTAATTCCTAAATTGAACTAACAAAATGCTACCAATGATAGTCCTGATAGTCATTTAACCTTAACCATAAACTTCAATGATAGTCATTTAACCTTAATTCTAAACTTTGATATGCACAAAATCCCCATGCAAGAGAATGTTGAGAATCAAATCCGCTTTCTTTTTGCAAAAAGTAAAGTTGATCTCTTCTTAGAGAATTTAAATAGTGATTTTACCTCTTAACTTATAAGGGCAACATCTAACACCTCTATCTTAATTTTATCATGACCCTCTCTACTTCCATTAATAAGTTATATATCAAAGTGTTACATATAAATAATAATAGAACAACCAACCCTTTGTATGATAATTATTGTAAAATTGTTAAAAAAGAAATTAGGGATGCTTCTAATGAATATTTAAATCTCAATAAGATAAATATGTACAAATTCCTTCCTAAAAGGAAGAAAATCTACTATATGAATTGAAAGTAAGAGTGTTTGTTGCACCTATTTAAATGATACCCTATGAAGTTTTGGAGGAAAATTATAATTTTAATTAACTAAAAAACCTTTATGAATCCCCTAATGCCATGGAAACCATTTGGAATTTTCCTATAGAGAATGAAATATTTTCTCTGGAAGACATAGAGTTTGGGGTTAAGCAACTCATAACTAGGAAAGCTAAGGACATTGAAGGCTACCAGGGTGAATTGTTTTTAGTAGGAGAGCCTATCCTTATCCCTGGCATACATAAGCTCTTCAATTTGGAAATGAAGCAAGGCTTCCTTAATCCTTGGACATAGAGCCTCATTATACCTATCCTCAAAGTGGGGATAAGAACATTCGTTCTAATTATTGGACCATTATGATTATCCTCATTTTAGCTAAGTTGTATGAAATTATTTAAAATATAAAGATTATCATATGGTTGGAAAGCCATGATAAAATAACTAAAGGTCGTCGTTCGTGTTGGGTTAGAGACATCATTCTACTATGGAACGAGAATTCATAAATAAATAAATTTATGCATCTTCATCAATTATCTATCTCATGATAAGGTGCAGAGCTTCTTTCATGTACTCGTACTTGAGTTTGAGAAGCTAATTATTTTCAAAACCAATTGATTAGATGTTGGTGTTTGGATATGATGGTATTTGGAAAGGATTTTATGATGATACTATAGACCATCTTTATCCATCATTGTTGAAATTTCCCATCTAAAATTGATGATTTTTATAAACACGCTTTTTTGGATTGAAATAAAATTCGATTACATTGTTCACCATTATCGTTTGTCTTCCTACTTGTGTCCACCATAGCGAACACCCCAAATTCAAGTCCAAAACCATCATGATAAAACACCAACAAAACATCCACTTTCTACAGCGTTCTCCAACCTTCCCAACCTAACAAAAAAATCATAATTTTGTTTCAGTGGAATGGATGTTCTCTACGATTCGGGTTCATAGAAACAAATTTTTCAATTAGTAAGTTTTTGTTTTGTGTTTCAAATAATTTTGTAGGCAATGAATTTATTTTTACATTAAAAACACATCTACAGTTTCATGAAAATTCCCAGCACGTAATTCAAAAAAAGTTTTAAAATACAAAAATTCCTTAGAAAAATGATAAGGGTAGTTATAAACAGCGCAGTGGTTCACACCAGAATCTATTAATGGGCCTTTGTCAACTGTTATCCCACCCTTCCCTTCAACTAGCTACTGGACATCCTTTGGTGATGCCATATGGAATAAATAATTGTAGGCCTAGTACATACATTTGTACATTTAAGGAAGTTTAGTAATCCCTCATTACCTCTGAAAGCAACTAGTTCCCAGTTGCTACAGCGTTAGAAATATCCTACACCGCCTCCTAAAATTCCCTTCAGACCACCAGTTGTCTCCCCCATGCTCATACTTGCTGCAGCATCGGAAAAACTTACACCGCCTCCTAAAATTCCCTTCAGACCACCAGTTGTCTCCCCCATGCTCATACTTCCCGCCATAAAGAAAAAGAGGAAGAGATAGATCTCACAGACGCTGCAGCCATTGGGATCCTCACCTCTCACGACAGTATATGATGAGTTCCTTCATAAGGCACCTAACCATATTGGGGATTTGGTTGATGATGATACACAAATGTTGGAGTATCTGCAACCGCCTTCTCTTCTTTGGCAGGGCCCACAGGATCTGCTCAGCAACTATGTGAATCCGAGTTTCATCAATTTCTTTTCTAGAACCACAGGGTCTGCTTCTCCAATCACAGTTATATCCCTCTTCTCCATATCAACTGCAACAGACTCTAAGCTTGCAATCAAATATCATATCACTACTCAAAAGCCAATTTATTGTAACCAGAATTGCAATGGATAAATATTGGATTGATAGTTACCTTCAACAGCTTCAACAACTCTCATGGCCCTTCACTTGATTTTCTCGTCCTCGATAGCCACTTTCAGCACCATTTTCTGCAAATACAACACATCATGACCCTTCGCTTTCTTTTCTCGTCCTCGATCGCCGCTTTCAACACCATTTTCTGCAAATATAACACATGCAGGGCCATCATCTTCAATGAGTCGTTTCGATAATTCATGATTGCAGAATTTCTAAATCGATGATTCTGATTGAACATAGTTGAGTAGTGACATACCTTCATTTTTGACATCCTTCGAAAACCAGCAGTGATATGTGCAGAATGGAAGCAAAAATTAATCGAATGGCACTGGGAGCCTTCCAGTTAATGAATGGCACTGCAACTCTCCTATTATAGTGATGCATTTTATTTAATGGAAATGGGTCAGGAAATGGCCTCTCAATACATCCACCTTTGCACTGACCCCTACATGAATCTCAGCCTCACTGCTCACAGCACAGAGATCTCCCCGTGACAGACGAATAAAAATCGCCGGCCTGGTACCAATTTCAAATTTTAAAATTTCAATAGGTCGGTTTTCAAATTTTAAAATTTCAATAGGCGGGTTTTCAAATTTTAAAATTTCAATAGAGCGGGTTTTCAAATTCAAATTTGACAATTTAAATGCCAATGCATATAGTGTATTGTAGTGTATATCGTATATGCGGTGGCAACTAGGCGGAGGCGGAGCCACAACATGCGCACCGGCCGTAATCCATGTATGGTCATATATATATGAATGCCTGCATGAATCATTTCCTTCGCAAGATGGTACTGTAACGGGTACTATCACGGTCAGGTACTGTTAAGGTAATAAATAGTCTATAGCTTTGGGAATATTGGCTGCCATCGGATGTCATGTCAAGTCCCCGGACGGGCAGCAAATGTTTTCCGACGAGCAAGGTTTCCGGGCTAAAACGCGGCCACAAGTGGAGCTACTCGATATAATAAGGCAAACCATCATGAGTTAAGACATCGAAAGACAATTACAAGTTCGCAAGACATTACGAATGATACCATATCCATGACTTTGATATGTGGTTTTAAAATGGAGAAATATTTTGTATGTCATGACAATGTTGAGGATTTACGGTTGTTGAGGATTATATTAGTTTTGTCTTTTGTTTTTTTGGGTCAACATGGTTAACCTTGGTTTGTAATCTTAGATTTATTTAAATTTTAAAAATTTTAATGTTTAAAATATAATTTTTTCAATAAAAAAAAGGTCTAGTTTAATTTATAGATTAAATAATTTTCACAATTATTTTTCTAGTTAATTTTAATCAAAAATACTTTTAAAAATTTGACTTTAGATTGTTTAATCTGCATAAATTCTAGTGGTTTTTGAGAGTTGAATTCATTTTGCATTCAAAAATGTATTTTAAATAACAAAAATCTCGAAATTGTACTTTCCCATTTTAGTGAACCACTTTATCGATGCTAAATCTAATCTCAACAAATCTTATACGAATAATAAAATAAAACAATATAAATATTTATTTAATTCTTATACGAATAATATTTGAAAACTTTTAATACAAATATTTAAATAATTTTTTTAATTTTATAATTCATTTATTTATTTTTAAATGTGAACAAAAAGTTAATTTTATTATGATTAAAAACAAAAATAAACAAAACATTATTTATCCATGATGAAATTGACAAATAAAAAAAATACGATTAAAAAATATATAACTAAATTTTTTTGTAATTGAAAATTGAACTTTCATTTTGCTAGAACTAGTTGTATATATGTATATACGTGGGAAAAATAAATGAACACATCCTCAATTATGATCTTCTGATCCATAGTTTCCCACAATTGTTCCTTTACTATAATCCTATTCAAAACATAATAGCCTTTTAAGCTTTCATCTTGCTAGAGCTAGTTGTATATATGCACAGACCTAGGAAGAAGCAACGAACACATCCTCAATTATGATTTTCTTAGCCACATTTTCCCACAATTGTTTCTCTACTATAATCCTATTCAAAAAATAAGAGCCATGTCTAGGTTTTCATCTTGATATATGTATAGACTTGGGAAGAAGCAATAAACACATTCTCAATTATGATTTTCTCATCTATAATTTCCCACAGTTGTTTCTCTATTATAATCCTATTCAAAAAATAAAAAACATTGCCACCACTTGGCTCTTTTTGTATATATCAATTGCCTACATTAGCTCTTTTGTATATATCAATCAATGTAGCAAAATAATCTAGGATATTGATCTTACACAGTAAATAAATTCTATAAATATAAATAAAACTAAAACTTGACAAATATGATACTAAGCTACTTGATGTTGTTTTAATAATTGAATTGATATATACCTTATATTATTCTAATACATAATGTATTATACATTTATAATTACAGATATAGATGAAAATGGGATACACTTCTGATTTCCTATTTTCATTATTAATAAGTTTACACTAATTTAATATTAAATTAATACCATTTTACATATTAAAAAAATATTAATTAACACTAAAAATCCATTTAGATTATACTGTTCTTCTTTAATTTAACATTATCAAATTTCATTATCAAATTTCTAAATAGTTATTTCAGGTTCTTTGACCATATTTTTATAAATAAATATTTTACATCTATTCAACAAAACTTTAAATTCATCTTCTGCGAAGTTAGCCATTTACCTAAATGAAAAGTAAGTAAAAAACTACACTAACAACTATTGACTGATATTATACATATCTAGGTTTTTTTGAAAATTATATATATCTAACCAACTTCAACCAAAATGAATATAAAAATAGCTCACATAAACCACGAAAATGTCTCGATCTCAAACCCTCTACTCATTTTCACTGACCAATAAGTACACACGGGGCCCTTGCGTGCTCTTTTTTCCTGAAATATGCCAACGAATAATTTTTCCTCTGCCCAAACCAGTAAGTATTATTTGTCCATTCTCTTCCAATTCAACTGTAAAACAACATTTGTGAGAGGGAAAGATAGATACATAATCATGGCAAAAATAAAACAAATCAAACCTGATCTGTGTCATCTTCATTCCCTCGTGGCGAGCCCCATCTTTCCCTTTTCACATGTTTTGAATAATTAAACAATAAGAAAGTGAATGCCAAAAAAATTAATAAGCTGCAAACCGTCGATATTTGACAACTATCGCTGCCCTATGCAAAAAATTAAAACCCTGTAAAATAATAAATAAAAACACTTCAACCTCTCCTTCCGTATCAAGCACACGGGTAAAACAACTATTACGACTCTTTGCAACATAAAATAAAAATGCCATGGCGAAAAATGCAGACATACAAGGCAAATTATGTTAAATTATGTTAACTCTCATTCTCTACGGCGTTACCTGTTTACTTGGGGCATTCTCATCTACCTGCTTACCTGGGCCATATTCATCGAGCATAGGTTCTGGACATCCAACTGGTGCCATTGAGCATAGTCAATCCTGAGTAAACTAAGATATGATCGAATTGATAGAATTTGTAACCGCAGAGAGGATACCGAGAATGACCGAATGTTTTCTCTCTATTTGACAAAAGAAGAATCGGTACTAACAGTTGTTTATTGTTTATGATTTAATAGAATAGTCTGGCGATGGTTCTTTTTGAATTTAGTAAAAAAATTCATAGTTGGAATGTTTGAATTGTATTTTTTGATAGTAAAAATAGATTCAGTATTAACAAAAACTTTTAGGCACCTAAAATACTGAAATTTAACAACTGTAAACAAGATTATGATAAATCTTTGCTGAAAATTTTAAAATCTTACCCAAAATTTCCTAAAATTATTCTACTGTAAGTTTTTGAAGTTACTACGGCATTAACAAATTGAATGAATTGAGCAACATGCGAAAATCATTTTGTACGTGTATTATTATTCTGAAACAAGATTATGATAAATCTTTGCTGAAAATTTTCAAAATCTTACCAAGAATTTCTAAATTATTCTGCCAGTTTTTGAAGTTACTAAAAGCATTAACAAATTGAATAGTTGAGCAAAATGTGCGAAAATCATTTGGCACATTGCTATTATTATTCTGCCAGTTTCACCTGTCGGTGACATTCACTGCAAACCATTTAAATACTGTGCTTGAAAGATTTGTATTTAGATTTAGACGGGTAAACAAATAAGAAACAAGTGAGAAAACAAAAAATAGATTCAGAAATCAAACCCCTACACAAATGTTGCAAAATTGTTAAGTAGGTTAAAACCAGTAAGCAAAAACCACCATTAATAAAAGCACTACTTTGGGATTTTCCACGGCTTCACTGTAACAAAGAAATAATGAATAAAAACTGTTGAGCTATTATCTACTGGGTCGCTTTTCACTGTACAATTTTACAGTAAAAAAGTAAAAAACTATATATGTTAAATAAAAAGTAAAACTATATATATTGAAAAACAAAAGCATACCTGCTCATCCACTCCAATGGATCAAGAATTTATATTGTAGTTAAAGTGTCATACATTTTTTATTTTTATTATTAATAAATTTACAATTTGAAATATTAATCAATTTATTTTTCAAATATTATTTTACATATAAAATAATAATAATAATAAAATTTAATATTCTCTCATTCTTAAATAATTATTTTACTTTTTTTTAAATAGCTATTTTATATCTAGTGAGCAAAACTTTAAACCTATGATAGAACTTACCTTTATGAAAAATACGTTATTAAAAAGTAAGCTGCACAAACAATCATTCAATGATATCATACATCGGACATAGTTGAGCCCATCGGCTAAAATAAAAAAGAAAATACTTCACATAAACAAGTGATCTATACCCTTCCTCTGCTACATCCTCTAGGTAAGTACAAAGAGGCTATATAACAGTGTCCTCTTTTCCTTTGCTCACCTTCAACGACAAAGTAAATGCAAATGGCCTAGCGTTTATTCTTGTTCTTTTTTTCCCCTCTGCTCACCTTCACTGACAAAGTAAGTACAAAAGGCCCTAGCGTATGTCCTCTCTTTCGTGCAAGAGGCCAAACGAAGTATTTTTCCTCCTTTTTTCTTATCCAATTCCCAAATTAGTAAGTATTCTTTGTCAAGTATTCTTTGTTCTTTCTCCTACAATTCAACTTTAACATTTATGAGAGAGAAAAAGATAAATCAAATAAAACTAATCAAACCTGAGCTGTGTCATCTTCATTCCCTCGTGACCAGCGCCATCTTTTACCCATTTTATTTGTTTCCAAATAATTAAACAATAAAAAAAGCAAATGCCAAGCACTAAAATTAAAATGTTATGATGCAGACATAAAACTGATATTGAACAAATTAATCAATTAATGTTAACTCTCACCTTTGTGAGTTACCTATTTATTTAGGGCATTCTCATCAACCTGTTTACCTCATCTCCATGAATATAGGTTCTGGACATCCAACTAATGGCATTGAGCAAAATAAATCTGAAGTAAACCAGAAATGAACGAATAGATATAATTTGTACCAACAGGGAGCGAACAGAAATGATCAGAATGATTTCTTTCTTTGAAAAAAGGAAGAATCGGTACTTACCTTACCAAATTGTATGAATGCAGCAAAATGTACGAACATCCTTTGGCACTTGTATTATTGTCCCGCGTGTTGTTTTACCTTCCAGATTATTGCAAACCATTTTCTAAATACAGTGTTAGAAAGATTTGATCTGCGGCGGGTTAGACGGATAGACAAATAACAAATAAGTGAAAACAAAGACAGATTCAGAAATCGAAGCTTCTCGTCTTGTATTACAACCCTCCATGGCGAACCCTTCTCTTCACTTAATTGTTGCAAAATGATAGACAGGTAAAAATCATTCACAACAAGAACTGCCGAATAAAATAAAAGCACTAGCAGTACCGTGTATTCCGTGTGATTTTTACGGCTTCACTATTATAAAAAGAAATAATAAATAAAAATTGTTGAAAAATTGGGGTTATTTGGATAGCTATTCTCTATCAGTCCGCTTTTCTATGTACAATTTCTTTTTATTAATAAGAATATGTAATGAAAAACAAAACCTTACCTGCTTAGATGGATACATAAAAAGATTTCACCGCTATCGATTTTCTGATCCACATAACAGCAACAAAATAAATCGCCCAGGTATTAAAAAAAAAACTCTGTAAAATTTGAGTTCCCAGCTTTCCAAAAATGTCAGCCTTTGTTTAATTTTAATATATCTTCATGATTAGTAACTAATTTTAGATATACCTGTAAATATAGCCCAGGTATGGTTTTGGTTTTTGCTCTGGGTAGTCTTTGTCCGCGTATGTTTAATTTTTAATATATTCTCGATAATCAGAAACCAGTTCTGGAAATTGCGTGTAAAAGGAAATGATTAATGGTGGGCTATTTAGCTTAATGAGGTAAAGCAATGGGGTTTCGATTGAGAGTAATCTATGTAGTCACAAATTTAATGGTGTAGAGTTTGAAAAAAAAAAAAAATTATTATGATTAAACAGATTGATGTATATATAAATTTATTTGGTTAGTAGTCTAAATAATTAAATAGATTGATGTCTATATAAATTTATTTGGTTAGTAGTCTAAATAATTTGAATGAGTGTTATATAATTTAATAATAATAAATAAATTGCTCAATGAGGAGTATATTCTTTGAGTTAAGAAAAGAAGAAGAAGTTAAATTCAAGATGATTGCACTCCAAAAGAAGTGGGAGTTATCATTTGCATTCTAACTCATCTCTCTTTCCAAACAATATAAAGAGTAAACAAGAAAAAGATATACTCAAGATTGACAGGACCCTCTTGAAAAACAAATTAATATTGCATCATTTCTATGGATTTGATAACAAGACTATCTTTAACATTGTTGATTATAGGAGAAAACACTAATGGTTTGGCTATTCACAAGATTCAAGCAATACCTATGTTGGAATTTCAAGTAACCTTGTAATACAAGTAACCAACTTTCTTGTGCTTGGAAAAATTTTCATCTCCAATAGAAATGCATTGACCACTATGTAGCATATGTGTTATGAAGGCTTAAGCTAGATTTATGGACCTCATAGATTTATGGACCTCATTTGCAAACTTTTGAAATCTTCTTGAGTGTAAGAAGAGCTGATAAGTATTTCCTATTTTATGGATGTGAATATGACTAGAAACAATCTCTATGATCAAGTTATTGTGAAAATGATTTGCTGTGGTTTTAAATTCTACATATATGATTTTCTATAATAACCAAATCAAATTATGATGTTAAATAAGTTTGTCAAATCCAAATATGTTTTTATTATAAAAATACAAAGTTGAAGCATGAGATTTGATGCATTTGATATATGTATTTCATCTCTATAGAATAGCTCTTAAAATAAGATAGACCTTATAAAAAATTATATAGCTCTTAAAATAGATAAGACTCGGGAAAATAGTAAGTACATCAAATTTTCCCCAAAGAATAAAAATAAAATCCACTTAAAAACACTAGATAATTATTAATAAACATTGTTTGGTCAATGCTTACCAACACTGGACAGTATAATGAATACCAAATGATCCAATCGAGATCCAACATGATACATTATTTCCAAAAGTACATCACCCATTCGGCACATACTTTTTTATTGTGAAAAATAAAATTTAGCATGCTGTATAATTGAACTTTGGTACGACTTTACTTTTTTGCCGCATGGTTATCAATGTAATTTTTTAACTAGGTAAAGTTCTCCTTAGTGTCATCTACCCCGCTTCATTTAGTAAAATTTCATCTAGTTCATTTGTTGAATTTCACTAGAGAGATTCAAAATAATTTTAATATGTATTTGATCTTTACAATAATAAGATAACATATAATTATGGGGTTAGTCGACTTTTAGAATGTGTATCTCCCTTAGTCAAAGTGGTCGTTCAATGTTGTTCTCCATCATCTCTCCTTTAGCATGTTATATATTTAACTATAAATTTCTTTCCATTTTGATTATATATAAATGATATAATCAATTCACATTAATAAACTTAGGAAAAACATAAGTGGCTCTTAGGTTGAAACAAAAATGTTCTCACATCTAATTTCATATCTCAACAATAAACTTTCACAAATTATTGTAAATCAAAGTTCGTTTCAAACCACAAATTAGACCCAAATAAATAACCAAACATCATTAATAAATTGAAAAAAACCAAACATCATTTAAAAATTGAAATAATCAATAACGAAGATAACTAACTATTAAAATAATTAATAAAAAAATTTAACATCTTCTAAATTATAAACTCTATTTTCCAAATAAGAAAGTACCTCTGTACAAACAAAAACAAAATTGAAAAATTTCTTAAATCTTTAAACATATTAATGAAGCCAAGAATATAATCTATCAAACTCTTTTATTACAATAGATTTCCCTTATCTACCCATCTTTTTTTTCCATTTTATTTTACTTAATGCAATAAAATAAAATCCTCTCATAAACAACAAAAACACTGTAAACACACAACAAAAACACTCGCAAACACTCCAAGTGAAACACTTCCAACCAACTTGGCTTCAAAAATCACTCTTGATAGTTGCTTGTGACAGTTTCTAAATGGTAGGGATGGTTATTTTACCTCCATTAGCGGTACTCATAAGTAAGAAATAGTTTCTACTTACATTTAAGCAGAGACTTTAACCCCATCTTCTATAGGTTTAGCAATTTACCTAATGGAAAGTAGGAAAAGAGGTGCATCAAACATTGACTCATATTAAAAATTCCTTGATGGGCTTAAGTAAAGTAGGCATGAAAATATCTCGCATAAACCATGAAGATGTCGATCTCATATTTTCTCGTGAAAATAAGTACAAAAGGCTCTCATGTCCTTTTTTAAAAGTATTCTTCCTCCCTTTCTCTTGCCTTAGGTGCTCCAAACTGTCAGTATTCTTGGTCCTTTCTTATGTCGGTTCCACGGTAAAACATTTGGGAAAGGAAAGACGGATAGTGCTCAACAAACTTTGAGCTGTGTCATGTCATTTCCTCTGGCGATTCCCATTTTTCTCTTTACCTGTTCAAATAATTAAACAATAAAAAAGCAAATGCCAAAAATAATGAAAAGCTGCGATGTAGATATACAATTATGCATTGCCCCTATCCCAAAAGAATTTAATACCCCAAAATAATAAAGATAAATGGTTTAACGTCAGACTCTGTGCAAGTGTCAAAGAATCTGATGAAATGCAACACAAAATAAAAATGCCATGGCTAAAAATGCGGACATGCGGGGCAACAATAAAATAAAAATAAGTAATAAAACAACGTCTATTACGGCTCTATGCAGTAAAATAAAAGTAAGCATGTCTAAAAATGCGGGAATACAAGGCAATATTCTATAATATTTCTGAACAAATTAATAAATTAATCTTAACCCTCATCACTCTACGAGGTTACACTGTTTACTTGGGAATTCTCATCTACCTATGTGTTTGAGCCATCTTCATCGAGTATAGTTCTGGACATCCATCTGGTGGTATTGAGCAAAATCAATGGTAAGCAATTAAGAAATGATGGAATGCGTGCATACAAAAATTGATAGAATTCGTACCTACAGCAAGTACACCCAGAATGACCAAATATTTTCTCTTTCCTTTGAGAAAGAAAATTAAGTGCCACTTTTACCTTACCAATTGAATGAATCTTTTGCAAATCAAAATGGTGTACGAACATCCTTTGCTTTGTATTGTATCTGCGTGTTGTTTCATACGTAGGATTCATGAGACCATTTTAAATACGGTTATTAGAAAGATTTGACTTAAACTACGCATCTGATATGGATTTGCCGAGTTGAATAAATAAAACGATAAAGCAGTTTTACATTGGGCTTTGTTCTGCAGGCACTACGGGTTAACGGTCTCCCTCATTCTTTTTTTGATAATGTGGGTGTTGTCTTACCTTACAGTACTTAATTTGTTTTTTTTTTTTAAATAAAAGAGGAATGCTTCTTCCTACTGCTACAAGAACAGGTCTCATTTAAAATCTATTACATTATTCATCTAACTATTATGAACACAGATCCTGTTAACCTACTTTTCCAAATATAAGAAAAATTCACTGGAGTAAGAGGAACAGTTACTACCAAACACTTCAACAATTTGTTTTCTGTTCAACACAGGACAAGAATATAAGCTACTTAGTCTAACATAATGAAAAACAAATGATTATCTTTTTCTGTTAATGGAAACTACTGAAATCTACTCATCTGACCCGAATCCGAGTGTAGTAGTTTATGCCTCCCTTCCACGAGCTGGGCGATTACGTCCTGCAGCTCTCCCCCGAGCTCAAGTCTGAGTCGTCGTTAGTACAGAAATCCTGGAGGAGGTTCTCGGGACAGTCCGGTCCAAACTCTCCGACTCCAGCGAAAAACAGCAGTCCTGGGGAGCTCACGGGACAATCCGGTCTAGAATCTCCAACCCAGAGTATTGTCTGTTCTGGAAAATGTGTTTTCCTTCCAGCTTACAGAGTTTCTTTGTGCACAGATCCAACCCCAAACTCTCCTTGGAATGCTTTATTTATTCCAGAGTTTTTGGATAACTGTGAAAACTGTTTTTCTAACTAACACCAGATCTTGATTTACTTTTTACCAACCATTTACTTATGAAACCAATTTCACAGTAATCTTTATTGAAAATAAAAATTTGATTTTTGTTCACATATTCTCATTAAAATGACACAGCAATCCTAACTAATCCTTAATTAATAATAAAAACATCTAACTATTTGTTTCCACTAAAATGGTGGTTACAATCGCACACGACAAACAATGCAAACAAAAAACACTAACTATTGATCAAAACTAAAAAAGCATAACGAAAATAAATCCACTGTAAAACCCAATATGTATGGTCATGCAACGGAGGAAATAGCTCGAGAACGGGAACCAAGTCAAGCAAATGCAATGCAGAAGAGAGTTGAACAAGATGACGAAGATGAAAATCGAGAACGTGTTGTGTGTGGGGAGATTGTCTTATATAATCTCTTGTTAACTTTCGGTAGGGGAGTGGACATGGCATCAACATCCCACAAGTAGGATCCCACAATCTGCACAACTTTTTGGGAAGGAGTGGGCATGGCATCAACATGCCACTTTACGAGTTTGATTTCCATGCCAAATTTGCGTCAATATAGATAAAAAAAATGAATTCTTATGCTTTTGTAAATATTATTGAAAAATATGGTTCTTATATTTTTTCATGATTAGAAACCCTTAGGGCACTTGAAAAAGAAAAAAACCAACTATGGACATACATACTTTTTGTAAATATTGCGAGACATAGTTTTATTTGCAACCTTTGTCAGCCTTGTTTGATGTTAACATATGTTGAGAACTCCTTCGTGAAACTCAAAAATAGATGCTAGTTGTGGGAGATTTGGCCAACCGGGTTGAAAGGGAGTGGGGTTTTTATTACAAATTCTACAAATTAAATATGCGTGTCATCTCAAAACTCACCGTGATTTGTATACCTAAAAAATGACGTGGAAATATTACGTTTTGAAATATATATATATATATATATATATAAAGCTATTTAAATTTTAGTAAATTAATTTTATTTTTTAAATAAAGTTGAATTTTTATTATTTAGTAAAATAAATTTATAAATGGTAAAACGTTTTCTCTATGTTAAAATTATAAAAAAGAAAAACAATTATTTCAATGATAATTGCTATACACTCTAGATTTATAATAAATATTGATTTGAATAAAAAGTTAAATGAAAATAAAAATTACGAGGGGAAAGAATGATGGTTGTGTAATAGAAATGTCTTTAGCTACATGAATTGTAATGTATGGTAGAGATGACTGGCTCTTGCTCTAAATAAATAGTGAGTAAAGTTAGTGGATGAATAATGAAATAATGGAAAGTCTTTAGTTAAGATTGGTGATTAGTTGGTTGTGTTAAATTAGCAAATAATTTTATTGGTGATTAGTGAGCTTTGGGTTAAATTATCTAATAATCTTCCATATAAAGATAAAAAAAATTCTACAAACTAGACAATTTAAGCTAATTATTATTATTTTATTAATTGGATTGATATTACTTTATTAATTGAATTGATATTATTTTATTAATTGATTATTGATTAAGATTTCATGTATTTTCTTAATGCAATATCGATTTAATTATCAGAAAAACAATTAACTAACATCAAAAAATTTGTTTAATAAAATTTAATATTATAAATTGCTAAATAATATGAATTTTAGATATAACCCTACACGTGATTCATAACATTTTAAATTCTAAATCTTCGAGAAATCACATGAGAAATTTTGGAACCACGCGTTTCGAAAGACAATTAAAAATGTTAAAAACGTTCAAAAATAAAATAAAATAATTATGTTTCCTTTTATTCTATTATTATTATTACTATTATAGTTATTTTTATTTATTTTTATTTTATTATTTTATTTTTGAACGTTTTTAACATTTTTAATTGTCATTGGGTTTTGTTTTTAACGGAGTTGCTTCTCTCTTCCTGGTATATAAATGGATAGTTTGATCGGCCCGATCTTATTTATCCTCATGAGAACTACCTGGCGTCGGTTCCAAAATTTCTCATGTGATTTCCCGGAAGATTTAGAATTTAAAATGAATTTTATTATTATTAAATTTCTAAATAATTATTTAAAACTTTTTTTAACCATATATAAAAAATTCTATATATGACAACTAAAATCAATATCAATTTAATTTGAAAAAACAGTATGTATCAATTTTTTTGTAATAAAAATTAATATTACATGAAATTTAATATTATTCAAATTTTCTAAATGTGATAATTTAAATTCTTTAGATATATATAAAAAATCTATAAATAACTATTATATAAAAAATCTATAAATAACTATTATAAACAAATCCATTTAAGAAAACTTTAAACATATCTTCTGCTAAATAAAGAAAAGACTGCAAGAACAATCATTCATTGATATCATATCATACATTTACCTGAGCCAACTTCTCCCACCGTGAGTGAAAATACCTATGCAATGCAAACTAGAAAGATGATGAGATGAAAGTGAGAACGTGCTCTGTGAGAGATGGGTGCTCTGTGAGAAATGGTGTTATATAATCTCCCTTTCAAACGGTCACTCATAGCTTTTGGGAAAGCTCTTTGGAACAGGTGGGTCCATGTCCATAAAAAATCCCACACGTACAATTTGAATTACCAATCAAAATTTGAGTTAGCAGCTTTTTCCACCTGTGCTTACTTGTAAATATTGCAGAAATATCTTTTGATATTTCTTCCACGTTTGTCGTTCTGTTTAATTTTACAAACCAATTTTGACCGTCCGGACAATTCCTCGGGCTCGTTAGACGACTCCTTTTTTATAATCCGAAACCGGTTGGCGCGTGTAAAAGGAAAAGTGCCAGTTGTGGGGGTGTAGAAGGGAAAGTGCTACTTGTGGGATATTTAGCCAACAACGGAGTGGGGTTTTGCTTGTGTTGTCCTTTTGTGTATTTTAAAAATTCCAAACTAATTCATGTCCTATCTTTTTAATTTTCGAAAGATATCGAGTTTGATCGTTTAAATTTAGGTTTTGTTTGTGTTGTCTTTTTGTGTATTTTAAAAATTCCAAACTAATTCATGTCCTAAATTTTTTATTTTCGAAAGATTTAAAGTTGGATCGTTTAAATTTATTATTAAAATGCGTACAGAGTTTTTATATATTTATAATTTGTGATAAAAATGTTTTTTTTTTTTTTATAAAAATGATATATATATATATATATATAATAATGCTTTGAAGTAATTCTCTTCACTAAATGGATTGTAATAAATGGTAGAAATAGCGTTAAGGTTTTGAAGGAAGTGAGACTCACTTCATAGGTATTTTTTTTAATTTGATTTAGTAATTGATATAAATTATTTTTATGGTTTTTTTTAAATAATGGATAGAATTAGGCAATAAATAATCTAGAGCTTTTACTTAATATTAGTGATTAGTTGTCTTTGTGTTAAGTTAGTGAAGAGTCTTTATTATTGTATGTGGCAATCACCATGGCATATGAATCCCACTTTATTGATTTTACAAAATGTAAATAGATTCTATAAGAACATAAATAAAAAGAAAACTCAAGGAATGTGATTTTAGGCTAGTTAGGTTTGTTGTATTAATTGAATTGATATATACTTTGTCATTCTAATGTAGGAATCTAAGTTTATTGATTTTACAAAATGTAAATAGATTCTATAAGAACATAAATAAAAAGAAAACTCAAGGAATGTGATTTTAGGCTAGTTAGTTTTGTTGTATTAATTGAATTGATATATACCTTGTGTCATTCTAATGCATTGCATTTATGATTATGGATTCATAGGTCTTACACTTATTAATAAGTTCACACTAATTTGGTACACAATGGCTTTTAACATATGAAGAAAAGGTTAGGTAAAATTAAAGGGAACTTATTTACCCATTGGCACTAAGAATTCTAAGCTAACCTCAAGAGGAACTCATAATTTTCCCCTATTTGATCTCATAATAGGAATGATGTCCACTTGATGATAAAAATAAGCAGAAAACACGCTTAACTATCTTCAAGATAATCCATTAAGTTGTGGCTCCATTGAAAGACATGGTAGCGACAGAACAACAACCAAGTCCATAGAATTTCACAGTTACAATTCAAGTCATGACAACATCAATGCAATTCATACATATCCAAAACATGACTTTGGAGGCATTAACAAATGTGATGTGGTGTATGCAAACATTATGCACTCATGCATTCCAATGCAATGGCAAGTTCCAAGCCCAATATCTAGTTGGGCATCCATGTAACATCACCCAAGTTCAAGAGTACACTAGATGGTGAAAGTTTAATCCCTAAATCTACAAAATGGTATTTTTTTTTAATTCATGTTTAGAGTGGACCAAAAAAACAAAAAATGAAATGCACTATGATTCACTTAGAAGATGTTTTCAGTAATGGTGGATGAATCATCAAACTCCATTTTTTACTAGCCACAAATCTATGTTGAACTTAATGTCCACACATTAATTAGTAATTCTGGTAGACCCATTATCAAATGGGATGATCTCTACATTGTTACAAAGGAGAAATTATATTCTTCAAACACCATCAAATTTTAATGGCACAATGACTATAACTCCAACAATACCAATAACATACAATACAACAATTGATTAGTTATTCACCAAGCTATAAGTCTATCTTCAAATATTCGATGAAGAATAGATATCAATAAATTCAATTCAAGTTTATTTTTTCCTCCCATTATTAGTTGTGTCAAAACCAATAAGCAAGAATTCCCATAAAAATTATTATATGATCAAGATTGGATCATTGTATTATTTTTCATCCATATTGATGCTTTCAAAGTGAAAAAGTGGAGGAGTTAGCTTGCAAGAATAATTTTATTGGTGGGACCCACTTTGGAGAGTTGGAGTCTGAAACCTTTTGTGTTAATTTGAAGCCTTAAATGACAATTTTTGTGGGGTAAACAATTCTTGCTTAAATGTGATATATAGGGATGTTTTTCTACACTAAGATACCTCTCCAACAATGTAAGAATTACATCAATACAAGTTTGGATGCAAAAGTTATTTCTCTCACAAGTTGACCTATTATGATTGACCACCATGGTTTGAGAGGATGACATGTCAAACATTGTTACTCATGCAAAAGAGGCTAGCCACATGGCGACTATGAAGAGGAGTTGTGAAGAGTCAAATTTATAACTCTAGTTAAGAGTTGAAGGATTCAAACCTAAGTGTAGTTGGTTATCGCGATATGTTAATATTGGGCCACTATGAGGAATATAAAATCCATTCACTTCAATTATATATTGTTTTTCAGTAGAGAAGAGCAACATGGGAGTGGGAGTAAGAGAGAAAAAGAGAGGGGGTTTGGTGTTTATAATATCATATCAAGCCATGAGTCTTGGATAACTCCACAGAGAGTGTCACCTCCTTTTGTACTTAGATCAACCTAACCTTCTAACTCAGTTTTCTCCCATAAGGGCTTCCTAAAATATATATTATGTTTAATGTGGTGAGTGTGCAATTATATTTCATTGTTCCTTATTTTCTACATTTTGTATTTTGCATGCATAAGCAAAAAAAATAATTAAAAAATCTAAAATCTAAATAAATTGACCCTCATATTATATTTTGTGTATATTTTTAATAGATATGTTGTGACAAACTATCTAGTGGAATGTCCACGACAACTTATGGATCATACTCGTATCAAAGCAAGTTTCTTTGTGAATTTTGTGGGAAATTTTGGGGGATCTAGGGATCGGTTTAAGCAGGGATTTGTAACACCCCAATCAATTCCAAAAAATATGTTCATAATACCCCTTAAGATCCGACAAAGAAGATATTTCCACGGGTAGAAGCTTAAGTCGTCGATATAAACTATAATGTGAGCCTCCTCATGGTAGCCATAAACAAAAAGCCTAGGTTTATCAAAGAGAAGTGAGGTTCTAACTCATAGATCAAATTAGAGGTGAAATTGAGGGATGAGTAAGATCTTGAGGACGGGGGAAAATTTTAAGAGCCCCCTAAATTTATATATATAATAAATAGGCGAATCCCCATGATACATAGGAAAATGGAAGGCGATTTTATTAATAATATAATATGTATATATAATTTTTTGGCGAATCTCTCACGAGATTATATTATCTTGTAAAATCATGGCGAATCACCAGTACAAATGGCGAATCACTACTACAAAATGGTGAATCGTTGTCTAGTGGAGTTTGGGGTGTTGGTTCCAATGAAGATATGGTAGTTGAACCAGGAGTAGAAGGAAGAGAACCACCGAGACCAAGCATGGCACATGGTGACTTGTGAGGGAAGTAGTTCTCGTGTAGTTTGGAAAACGTGTTCTTCTAGTTCTGCTAAGCGTAGTGTTGTTGCTCATGCTACTACTAGCACTGATATTGAGGTTGGAGAGGAGTTTCAACAAATTGGGATCTTTTCAGATCATTTTGTTTCAACAATCCTCCAACACAAAGGCCCATGCCTCTATCGATTTCTTCAATGAGCAGAACAAGTCGAACAAAAATTAAAACGCCAATAACTAATGAGCAAAGTCAATAGGACAATCCCAACACACCTCCAAACCGACTATTGTGCCTCACTGTCTGCTACGCACATCCAAACCGAATCAGCTCATGGCAGAATTTTCTCGTGGGAATGGATCGAGGAATTAGAGAGGGCGGTATCATAAATTCATGAAGCTCAACTCATCCCTCCACAGTCCAATGCAACAATGGAGATCGGCTCTCCTCCATGCATATAATCACCATGACACCAACGGTTACAACTATTACAATCCGGGCCTCCTAGGTGGTCCTTTCTCTGCTGATTCAAGCTGGAAAGATAATTCGACTAGAAGAAGATAGATATATAACTCAAATAAAATATATAATGACGAGGCTCAAAGTGAAAGCGGAATCAGAGCTGAAATTTTGTTTCATCTCCATTCCCTTGTGGTGAAACCCTCTTTCTGCTTTTATACATTTCAAATAATTAAACAATAAGAAAGCAAATACCAAATATGTAGGCTGAGATAGGACAATTATGTTTAACACTATGCAAAAAAATTAAAACCATGTGAAATAATTAAAAAACAAGCTGAATGTCTCTCTGCTATATCAAGAATGTCTGAGTAAAATTAATCAATTAATGTTAACCTAATAATGTTATCTTTTGGGTTACCATTTACTTGGGGCATTCTCATCTACTTTGTTTACAGGCCATCTCCATGAATATAGGTTCTATGAATATAGGTTATGGACATTCAACCGATGACATGAGCAAAATCACTGGTAAGTAAACAAGAAATGATGGAGGCGATAAATTTGTACTGCGACGAACCGAAAATGACCGAATGATTTCAAGAAGAATTGGTACTCCCACCTTGCGAATAAAGAGAATGCGGCAAAGTGGTGTACCGATAAGTGTATTATTGTCATGGGTGTTGTTTCACTGTCCGGAGTACACTCCAGAGACCATTTAAATGCCGTGTTAGAAAGATTTGACAGACTAATTCCCGCATACGCAGCTGAGTTTAGACAGATAAACAAATAAGAGAAAAAGAGTGGGAAAACATAAGACATTTAAAAATCGAAGCTTCTTATGGGTATCATTATAACGGTGAACCCTTCTCTTCCCCTGTTGCGAAATGAGTAGGCAGGTCAAAACCATTAAGCAAGAACCGCCAAATAAAATAAAAGCACTAATAGTAAGGTGAAATCCCTTGCGATTTTCCTAAAGCCTCACTGTTATAAAGAAATAATGAATTAAAACTGTTGGAAATTTGGGGTTATATGCATAGCCATTATCTACCAAGTCGATTTTCACTGTTTAAATTTATTAGTAAAAACCATAGATATTGAAAAACAAAAGCATACCTGCTTCAATCGATGAAGGATTTCGAGAATTTTATTCTAATGGATCAAGAATTTCATCTCTATCGATTCTTCTGCTTCTACATAACACTAAAAAAATCACCCAGATAAACAATGCAAACACTCTTTAAAAAAAATACAATCAAAACGGAGAAAAACATAACGAAAATAAAACAATGCAAAACCCAAAATGCATGGCCATGCAACAAAGAAAATAAACTTGAACAGTAAAAGGGCAAGCCAATGCAATGCAGACTACAGAAGAAGATTATGAGATGAAAGTGAGAACGTGCTCTGTAAGAAATGGTGTTACATAATCTCCTTTCAAACG
>JAXQQM020074669.1:0-12337 GCA_034641835.2 Pinus albicaulis
AATTTTCCACAAGAAAACCTTACAACTATTATGATCAATAGACACTATATAGCTCAAGAGTTGATTGGAATTAAAACTGAAAAACAACCAATAAGCCACAAGAAATAGAGAAATAACCTTATGATAGACATAAGTAAAATATGAATGACCCAGTTAAAAACGAGACGCTAGAGCTAGAATCAAAATAATATAAAAGAAACAAGCCTGAGCTTTCTCACTAGTGCACCAATATATCCATGACTGCTCCCCTAAAAGGAACTATCACTGCATGTCGTCTTCAACAATGAAACATCGAACCAAGACTAACACTAGGAGCATAAATAAATGGAGAAACACCAACTGAAGGTGGTAGAGGGGCTACCCTCAACACCATTCACACTAAACATTCCACACAACAAAAAACACCAAGACCAAAATATTAAAGGAGTTCACCACCATATGTCACCTTGCAGATCGAACACTAGTTGGCATAATAAAAGACACTTGATCTCCTTAATGGAGTTTTTACCCTTGGGAGGAGGAGGGCACAACCACCAACGAGTCCATAAAATCAAGAGTAACACCCCTATCAAGGAATATTATTATTGCTATTATTATTATTATTATTTAGGAGGTATAAATAAGTTGGATTGAATGGAATTTAGTCTCTATTAGGTTATTAATATAAATTTTAGGGGAGGGTTTGAGGCTGAGAACCACATGTGAGGTAGAATAATTGTTTCACATGGTGTCCAAGCTCGACCAAACCTCACAAAATCATAGTGACAACATTTCAAAGATGGGAAAATCATTTTTCCATCCAACATTAGAAATTTCCCTAACTTAAACTCAACCTTAAAAATATATATTTAAAAGAACATACAATTGTTATTGACGATTATCCATTGAATTGATAATGATACTTAAATTTGATCTTATTTCAATATCTTTTTTATTTAAAATCATTTTTGAGATTCAGTTATATAAATCGCCCCATATAGGAAGTGCATCAAAGGCTTATTTCAAAGGAAAATAGTGAACCACTCTTGATTTTGTTTTGTCTTTCCAAGAAGAATCAATCATTCTTTCCTAATCTTTTACTAATTTTTTAGTACATGGAGAAATGTTTATATTTTTTGATTTCATAGGTGGATTTATTGGATATTTTAGTAAATTCATAATTATTAACTTAGAAAAAGACTTTTAGAGTTTTTATTTGTTTTAAGTTACACTTTAGGTTGATTCCAATCTCATTTTAAAAATATATACTACTAGTAACATTTTATTTAAGATAGTTTTCTCATATCTTCAATATTCTTAACTATTTTTAAATATATATATTTTTAATTATTTTTTCTCTAAAATCTTAAATTGATCTTTTTTTTTTAATTTTTTTTTTAAATTATTAATAATGTTATTTGTTTTTTAAAAGTTATAATTTTTCTCTAAATATATTTTTTAATGTTACATATTTCAAATATAATCGAAAATAAAAATTTAAATGTCTTTGAAAGCTTTACTTCGATGCTTATATTATAAATATAACTAATCTAATATAAATATAGTTAAATAATATTGATTTTAAATATTTAGCTAAAAAATAAATTTAATTGTTAATCATAATATTACACATATAGTAAAGCATTTGTTTTAGAAAAAATTGGGAAAAAGAGAAAAAAGAACATGCTTTGGAAAAATTGGGAAAAATAGAAAAAAGAACATGTTTTTTATATAGAATATGTATTATTAGTTCCATTGAAATAATGATTCACTTGAAACAAAAGCTAAGAGAAAAAAGGCAAATTGAATAATATTGTAAGAAACATATTAGAAAGATTGATGTTAGAATAATATTTGTGTATATTTATTACAAATTGAGAATCCCAATGTTTAAAACATTACAAACATAGCTCATTAATAATATGTAAAATTGAACATTTTCTTCAAAGACATCTTAAACTAATTAGTAATATGTGAAATTCATAATTTTAACAGGTACAAATTCAATTTAAGGAGCTTGACTTTCTTCTCAAACATGATTCCACACTTTCATTGGATCTTGTATATTTGTAAGTTGTCCAATTTTATCCTTTTGAAATAAGCCTATCAATGGTGGTTGAGGATTCTTTGATATTTTAGCTACATGTTGCACTAAAATCTCTTGTCTTCAAATCCATTTGTTTTATTTTATTTGGAAAAGATTTAATAGCATTAATTCTCTACTTAATAAAGCCACATTATAATGTATCATTTTCAAAGGATGTGCAATTTCTTTATTTCTATAAGTATTTTTCTATGTTATACCTAATAACCAAATAGAGAAAAATAAAGTAGTCATTTTTATTTCCCCCAATGGTGGAATACCTTCATAGTCCTATAATTTGGACAATGATTTGTCTTTGGGCATTCAACTTATCTATGAGCTTCCTAACTGTGTTGCTAACGATGGAATCAATTGCTTATGGTCACTAAGGATAAGTAACAATCAAAAGGACAATAAATAAAGAAGAGTAAGTGTATATAGTATTATGATCTAACTTTATAGGAGATATTATTGGATATTGGGAGAGCCAAATCAACTGAATTACTATCTACATTAATAAATATTTCTCATGCCACTATTGACAAGGCTACATTTGACGAGTTTGAGGTAGAAGGGATGAGAAAGGAACTTGAGTTACTTAGGAATCAAGTTAGATATTACAAGGAATCTCAAGGGATAATAATAATTTTTTTGGATGATATGATAGTACAAAATCAACAACATGAACAATTTGAATGTAATTTCTTGAGAGGAACGCAGAGCTTCAAGAAACATTACAACTTTTTATAGTGCATAAATAGGTTCTAACTTGGAGTGAAAAGGGGGAAAACTATAAGACTATATTTCATATATCAAATAAATTTAGAATCCTCAAATTCAAAGAAAATGAAATCCAAATATTATTAGATGAGAGGATGTAGGGGTTAGTCTTGTACTAAGTAAAGCAAGTTGCATAGCCAAGGATTTAAGTGGATGAGGAAAGGTTTTTTTTCTTGAAATTTTGGAATAAGGTTAAATAGGTGATGAATTATCTTCACGTACCTAGTTTTGGTCCATTTGAAAAGTTTCAAAAATTATAATAAGTAGTGTTAGAGTTCCAAATATAATGAAACCATCCCCACTCAAGGCATTTTTAAGGGAATGGGTGTCAAGAACTGACCTCTAGGGTTACTTTTTGGAGATAGAGTTACCAGAAACTCCTCTTCCTTCAAGCACATTGAAACTCATTTTTTAGATCACCATTTGCTGCCACTCGCCAAGAGATTTCCATCCATATAAATTTCATCAAAATTTGAGCTTTTGAAACAAAGTTATTCCATTTTTAAGTTTTGTCATTCCAATTGCCACTTCAACCTTTGTACCATTGCCACATGGCGTTCGTTTTACTCTCATATCTCCTTTGTATAACTCTATGTCAACTAACGTGTGGCTATCCATGCCCACATGTCACTATCACATAGGGGCATGCCACAACTTCACACATAAACCACTCCTTACATCAAATCCAAGATCTTCCTTAAGTCCCATTATACGAAGTTATAGACCTCTTGACTATTGGATACATTTGGGAAAAATATAAAATATTTATATCCATGTAAAATGTAATTATACCTCTTACCTTTGAGTTGGATATATGGATATCTGGATTCCTAGATGTCCTTAATCCATTTGAGCCTCTAAGCTTTCAATTACATTTGATAAATCTGAAACATTCGGATCCAAGAACAACACAAGTGTTCCTCATACCTTTGAACATGATCTTCGTATATGTAGATTTATTCATTTACATATTTGACATCACACACCAAATCACTGACACATTGACACTTCTAACAACAATTCACCACATCATCTTTCCACCTTGACATTCCACAGTAACAATATGTCAGCACGTCGCATTACCCAAATCCCGCCCTTCGTGCCAATTAAATATGGAATGTCATCATGCCAGATTAATACACACCTAATCATAGAGTTTGTGAGTGTTAATGTAGGATGCATGTAATTTCCACATGTCTTGCTATGTTGGCATCCAACATCAAACATTCAGGTTTTTATTAAAATCCATTTAGCAATTCTTCTAGATGATTGAATATTAGGATCTCACCAAAACAATTAGGCTGACATCTCAATCTGGGCTCTTGGAAATTGTCTCTTTATAAGGTTTTTTGGATTCTTAAATACCGAGATCTCTTACAACCTTTATTTTCAGTTTTCTCCTGTGCAAAGTTCCACCACATTTGGGTTCCACCATTTAACATTCGAAATTTTAAAAAGAAATATTCTATAAGGAATTCCAGGTGTTTAGAAATCTAGATGTCCCCACTTATCCACATTTAACAAAAATTTAATATTGATATCTATACACCACACTTACCATATTTCTCATTCGGAATATAGCTAATTGGAATAAGGTTGCTTCTGAGTTGTTTCAAATGGTCAAATACCTAGATATCTAGATATCATAAATCTAGATAATCACCACTTTGAATGCTTAGTCATTCATCAGATGTTGGGATATTAATATATTAGAAACCTCTTGTCCCTCAAGGACTTCTCAGCTTCAGCTCCTTTCTTGATGGCTTCGGGTCATTATTCTATCTATATAATAAATGTGGCCATGGGTTGGGATGAACCTCCAATCCCAAAATTTTACTACACAAATTCAAAATTTCAATGATCATATTTTAAATCCAAAAACTCTTGATATACACTTCTATTCCATTCTCATGGACTAAAAAATATTGAAATAAGGTTTCAATGTTCCTAGGAAACTTATAAGACACAAAATTCATCTTCAACCTTTAGAGGCTTTCAAACTCCACTCTTAAATAAACATCCTCAGAAGAAGGAAAAAAATATGGCCAAAGGCCAACACCACAACTTGATCCAAACTAAGATAAGATCCTTCTCATTTCTTTGGGATGTAAACTTAAACTTCAAAATTCAAAACTTAGAAATAGAAAATCCAACAATATGGCTTATCATTTGAGAAAATAGGGTCCCAAAAACTCTTTAACAACAAATCTACACCCTATCTTTCATAAATGTCACAAATAGAGATTTCAACCCCCTCTCTAATGTATCTAATAAGGGAAACCTCACAATATTCTTACTTCCATTTAGGGATACTATACAATTGTTCAATCCTGCCACTGGCCTAACATTGACCAATCATACCAACAAAGACACGAAGATAATTAGTCTCCAATTAGCCTGTACATTTTAATTCACAAACCCGTACATCTCATATTCATTACAGGTAGCATATTCTAAGGATTACTTCAACATACAACATTCATTAATAACTAAATTTACATATATTTTCCAAATTTTGTTCACTACAACTTTAGCTTATCATTACAGACACACTTAGAAATCCATTGTAGCAATAATGACGAAACATTGAACAATAATTTCAATTCATTAATATAGAAAATGGATACACTTATTCGTTTTACTTAAGTTTGTTGGAAACTGAAGAAGGGAGAGCCACTCCCCACCATACCATAGGGAAAAATATAGTGTATGTTTCATTAGTTGGCCACCACTAAGCTAGATATGATGCCTTGAGAAGAAGCTTTACAAGGTTCAAAAAATTTAGTTTAGGATATAGGACATAAAGGCCACATAGAGGGAATCAATATTTGTCCTTTCAGGAACCGAGCCGGGGGTGTATTTAAAAATTAAAATATGGCCACCATGGGCCTACAATACACAAAAAGGAACCCTTCATTGATCTAGAAGTTCCTCTATGCTTCCACTTTTCTTATTTCTTTACATGCTTGATTAAGACAAACTATTCAAAAATTCCTCTTGGTCCTCTCACTCAAGCTAAAGACTTTCTCACTAATTTCCTTAACCAACTTAAGTCAGATTACACTCTCTACATGGTTTTTCTATCACTCAATGAGTTCTTTTTCACCCCATTTCTAGAGCCACATTCTCATTTCCACATGTGGTTTAGTTCTCTTTTCATAGGTTTCACTAGTTCACTAGCACACACTCTCTAATTTTGTCACACACATTACCATTCTCGGCTACTCTATGTTTCCCCCATGATATTCTTTCTCTACTAACGTTGCCATTCCATCCCTAAGCCCATGCACCCTTTCCAACATGAGAATATGGGTCCCTTCATTGGGTTGTGTAGTCAACCTGAATTCTCCCAAATGGGTATGAGCCATACCTATGGAGAAATTTCATATCACTCTCATTCCTTCTCGCAATTACTAGTAATCAGATGATTCAACTACCAAATATGGAATTATAACATTAAATTTAGGTAACATAGGAAACTTCCAAATCCTCATTATAGCTTCCCCTCATGGATTGGGATCTTTTTTGGTTACTCTCTTCAAATTTAGAAATATATTAAATAAAAATGAATATTTACATCAAATGAAGACTAGAAGAATATCTAGGTTGACCATCACAATATTATCGATCTTCAATACAAATTACAAAATTTGGGGATTAAAAAGGGATGTTACAATCCCCTCCAACAAATAAAGTGCTCTTATCCATCTTGAGTTGATTGTACTTCTTTTCTATCTCCTCTCCCATGGAGAAAATTTCATCCACAATATTTTCACCACAATCTTTTCCAATTTGGCCCTCGCCTTCTTTTTGTGAAATTGACAACAGAAATATTGAAAATGGCATAAACAATGGATTCTAGTTTAATTTTCCCTTGAATTAAATTAGAATTAAAATTGTAATTCCACATCTCATGACAACTTGTACGAGTTAACTAAGTTAAATTGACTTAGTTGGTCCGGTTAATTCGAGTTGAGAGTCTAATGAGAGGCATGTAGAGTGTCTCCTACATTATAGGAGCCATGATTGAGTTTATTGTGAGTTGTAATTAATTAACTCAGTTTACCTGTGTTAAAATCAGTTTAACTAGTTCTAACTGGTGGAGGAACTAGGGAGAGCTCCGATGAACTAAATATGATTTAATTCATGGGGAAAAGTCAATCGCATGTGATAATTCACTAAAAAATAGCTCATGCATGTCGATTTTAAGAGTGACCTAATTGAGATTGGAGTTAAAGGGAAGTAGACTATCAATTGTACTATTAGAAAGTTGTAGAGGTCATGCATGAGGTCAGCAGGATGCCTTATATGAATTTCACAATCAATTTTTGGGGATTTCCTAATTAATACGGGCTTGATTCCCTCAGGAATGCGTAAGTAAGGCTGAGCAACCCAGAGGCAAGTTTTTGGTTAAATATTGGACCAAACTTGTTGGGATCAAAGTGAGATAGTTAGAGATAGTGCAGAGAACTCTCAAGCCTGAGAGAAGAATTATATTATTTCATATTCTTGACTTAATGAAATATACAGATAACAAGGTTTTTAGTTGAGGATTTACCCAGATACATCTTTGTGTTGTGAGACTGAAATTATTTCTCTTTCTTGTTCATGTGATTGTGCGACCATAATTGGTTTCTGCAATTTGTAGAATAGATTCAAGTATTTTGTTTTATCATGTTATAAGATCAGTTGAATCTATGTGGATTTTCTACATGGCATTAGAGCAGGAATCACTATAGAAGAGAAGAACCAAAGTTTTTTTTGAACAAGTGAATCAAAATTGCGGATTTATTCTTCAAGACTAGCAATAGTTCAGGATGCCTTTCTGTGGATTGAGACTTGAATATTCCCTTGAGGGTAGTTCAAATTACATAGCATGGAATGAAAGGATGGAGGAATTTTTAGAGGAAAATGTACTAAAGGAATTCATAGAAAATGATATTCTCAGGCCCGCAGCAGCAGATGCTCAAAATCTTGATGCATGGAAGAAGAATGTAGCAAAGGAGAGAAGGATTATGTTAGAAAGAGTTCAAGATCATATTGTCTCGAACCTCCATGGAAAGGAAACTCCATATGCTAGTGGAAGGCCATAACATATTTGTTTCAGAATAGAAGTGACCACAGGAAGATGGCGTTGAAGGACAAGCTCAGAAAAATCAAGATGGAGGAGAGCGAGACAAGACCAAAATACTTGACGAAGTTCACTCAATGTCGATATGAGCTTGGAAGTGTTGATGTTACCATTCCTAAGGATGATCTAGTGAGCCTAACACTTCTATGCCTTCCCAAGAGATGGCACAACTACCGGGATTCAGTAAATTGGAGGGAGAAGTTATGAGAGTGGGAGCGATTATGGTTTGACTAGGTCCAAGAATAGATAAGGCAGAACACCAAAAATGAGACATCTTCCAAAGACACAAAAGAATATTTTGTATTGGTCAGAAAAGGAAAGAAAGCCAAGGGAAAGAAGTCCCAAGGAAAAGAGGGAGAGAAGAAATACTTGTCCAGCGTCAAGTTTTTTCACTATCATGAGTTCAGGCACTATGCCACGAAATGTCCATAGAAGGCAAGTAAGGATCCTGAAGTTGTAGCAGTAGGTGAATCTCTAGCTTCACAACTCGAGCTTGATTTTACCCTCATTGCATGAATGGAAAACAATGTAATGGGATGCATGTGGTATCTCAACAACGGTGCCTCATTACACATGACGAGGAATAAAGATATCTTCAGTGACTTGGAGGAGAAGGACATCAAGTAGAACATAGAGTTTGGAGATGATGGGAGGTATAATGCTATCGGTATCGGTACAGTTACTTTTCAGAGGGAGTATGGCTCCCCTCTCAGACTTACAAATGTTTTGTTTGTTTGATGACTAAAGAAGAATATTATTTCTGTAGCGGTATTGGAATACCTTGGATATGATGTGATATTTAGAAAAGGAAATGTTTTCCTTAGACATATCACCATGGGACAAGCGAAAAATATTGGTGTGCAAGTCATGAACCTATATTCTCTTGAGAATTGATCATAGAAAATCCTTGAGGAGAAAGGCAAAGGCTAGAGACTTGGTGTTGAGGGAGCATGGATTGCACCTCAACATGAATGTCAGAGAACTTAGAAAGTTATGGGGAAGCCCGCAAATTAGAGAAGGAGAGAGGAGACCAGAAGTGGAGGCATCCACTCGAAAAGACCTCCGGTAGGGGGATTTTTGAGCCAAGTGGGCGAGAGGGCACATGCCCAGCCATACCTCCGAGGGTGATAGGTGGGGCGATGTGAAGCCATAGTCCCAAGAGTGCAGAAATTTGGGCAGGGTCCATTGAGATGTCTTGTCTCATAGATCATTACCTTTCTACAGGGGCCCATAGTAAAAAGTAGAAATATGGATCAATAGCGATTGATGAAGTTAAATGTTAGTGTGACATATGCAAAGATTAGCAACAGTCAGATACTAGGGAGCGCAGAGCAGAGCTGGAAATAGTCTAGATGGCATAGTGCAGATTCAACAACAACGCAAAATTTTCAGTTGAAAGTGCAGTAGCTAGTAGCAGTCAAAGACTTTGGTGAAATATGCATCATACTGATTCAAGTTGGGTTTTTTAGTTTCAGAAGTTGCAGTAGCAACAACACTAGAGAGAAGTGTTGCATGCAAAACATTATAAAGGTACCCGATTGAGATAGAGTTTAATTCCTTCCTTGTAGAGAGGGAGTGTTGAAATTGGCAACAAGAAATATTGAAAATGGCATCAAAAAGGGATTCTAGTTTAATTTTTCCTTAATTAAATTAGAATTAAATTGTAACTCCACATCACATGACATCTTATACGAGTTAACTAAGTCAGGAACACTTAGTTATCCCAGTTAATTCGAGTTGAAGGTCAAACTAGAGGCATGTAGAGTGTCTCCTACATTGTAGGAGCCATGGTTGAGTTTCTTTTGAGTTGTAATTAGTTAAATCAGTTTATTTGAGTTAAAATCAGTTTAACTAGTTCTAACTAATGGATGAGCTAGTGAGAGGTCCAATGAATTAAATATGATTTAATTAACATGTAGTGATCAATCAAATAACTGATAATTCACTCAAAATAATTCATTCATGCCAGTTCTAAGAGTGACCCAATTGGGATTGGAGTTAAAGGGAAGTAGACTATCAATTGTACTATTAGAAAATTGTACAGGTCATGCATGAGGTCAACATGATGTCTTAGATGAATTGTGAAACCAATTCTTGGGAATTTCCTAATTAATAGGGGCTCAATTCCCCCAAGAATGTGTAAGCAAGGATGAGCAATCTAGAGGCAAGTTTTTGGTTAAATATTGGACCAAACTTGCTGGGATCAGAGTGAGACAGTCAAATATAGTGCCGAGACTTCTCAATCCTACGAGAAGCATTGTATTGTTTCATATTCTTGACTTAATGCAATATACATATAGCAGGGTTTTTAGCTGAGGCTTTCCCTAGATACATCTTTGTGTTGTGAGATTGGAATGATTTCTCTTTCTTGTTCATGTGACTGTGCGATCATAATTGGTTTCTGCAATTTGTAGAATAGATTCAAGTATTTTGTTTTAGCATATTACAAGATCAATTGAATATATGTGGATTTTCTACAATTTTCGTTGGTTGCTCATAACATCCTTAACTCTTTTAACCTCTTCTGACTAGATCTTTAAGTTGATGACTTCCTCCTTGAGCTCATTCTCCTTCTAATAAAAATATGCATTATATTTTCTTGATATCTACACACTATTTGCAACCTATCTACCTCAACAATTAACTTATCTATTACAATCATGGCTGACTCAATTTCAACTTTAGGAACCATTACATCATTGTCTTAATTGTTCAAATCTGAATGGATACCATCAAACCTACTAATGCATGACTCATAAATAATTCACAATCATCATTAGCTTCAAATCTACCTTGCTACAACACCTCTAATTTTATTTTATCTCCATTTTTTGAATTATCCTTTTCATGATCAACTACATTCGCACTAGGAGGATGGATCTCATTAGGCTAAGAATCTTTTTGCTAAAATGCCTTCTTCTTTTTATTTTTGTTCTTCTTCTCTCCATTGTTGTTGTTAATGTGTAATCCATACAACACTTGCAATATGTCCCATATGTTCTTTGTAGAGGTCAGATCCATTACCTTCTCGAGATCCAAATTGTGGATATTACTTAAGATCACACATTTTTCTTAAACATTCAACTACTGCACTTTTGCCGAGAGCGTATCTTTGCAATATCCTTCACACACTATATTCCGAACATTATATCCACTAGATTACAAGTCATATTTAACAGTTTCACTCCATACTTGATAACTTGCAACACTGAGCAGAGACACACCTTGATGATCCATCCATATATATATATATATACCAGGTCCGCCATTAGATAAATTTTGAGGTCTAAAATGGGCCTCAAAACAAAAATAAACAACCAAAATCAACTTTAGATGAACCAATAGGATTCAATATGATGATGTCAACCATGGGGGATGATTCACCATTTTTGGAGTAAAAAGTAAAAAATATTGAAAGAAAAAAAAAATTAAAAATTAAAAATAAATAAATAAATAAATAAATAAATAAATATATATATATATATATATATATATATATATATATATATATATATATATATATTTATATATATATATATATATATATATATATATATATATATATATATATATATATATATATATATTTCAACTCGTATTTTCAACTTATCTCCCAATTTTTGTACTCAAATTTTGAGCAGGAGTACTCGTTGGATGCAAAATTTAATTCCTCATCTAAGAAGTACCCATGTTGCATACTTTTGATGGACCCTACTATATGAAAAATGAGAAATACATGAAAAACGTGATTGCAATAACATTTTTTCATGTATTTATCATTTTTTGCGTAGCAACGACCATCAAAAGTATGTAACATGGGTACTCCTTAGATGAGAAATGAAATTTTTCATCCAACGGGTGCTGCCTCTCGAAATTTGAGTAAAGACGTAGGGAGATAAGTTGAAAAAGTAGTTTTTTCTTTTTTCCCTCTAAAATTTTATGACGTAATATAATGTTATTTTATTATTTCCACTATTAGTTTATAATATTACTTAGGAGGCCCATATGAGACCTCAAAATTTCTATAATGCTTACAGTGGTCAAGATGCACCTAAAGCCACTCACTTTGATACCAAATGTTGGGATCTTGATAATACTTGGGAGTGGGGGGGGGGGTTTGAATCAGTATTGTGCAGTATGGATCCCCAATTAACACTTTATACATTTTCTTATGCTTTATTGAATCATTAATCAACAACAACATAATATCAATAACATATCTAAACACAATGCATGATCAATACATAAGAGCAACACATGAAACATCAAAGAAACCAAGAGAGAAACACATAAATCATCATCAACGCATGAGGACACCATACATTAGGTGGAAACCCTTGTGGGAGAAAAACAATATTACTCTT
>JAXQQM020080668.1:0-178344 GCA_034641835.2 Pinus albicaulis
ACATCATGCTCCCCTGTGTGGGTTATGGCAATCTTTTCAGACTGGTTTCCCTGTTAATGGGCAGTCTCCATCTCTATTTTTTCTTGAAAATTTTGCCTCCAAGGCAGTAGTTTTTGACTGCGGTCACGATGTAACCTTATCCCTTTGTTAATAGATGAATTTTTACTTAGAAAAAAAAAAAGATATAGAATCACAACTATAGTGGAGTCAACCATTAAAGCTTATATTGATAAACGTGATGCATATTTATTAATGTCTTGTTATGTCAAATACAAAGATATAATTGGTAACCAAATTATATGGTAATGGCGCCATTTGGATAAATTGTTACATAGGTAAATAAATTTTGTTTATTTCTAAGAGTGTTACAATTTACTAGTCCTCTTCAGAAAGGTACTTTTAGCTTTTGAATTTATTTAATTAGTAGAAAAAAACTTACGTGCAAATGAAATATTACTTTGCCAAATTAAAAAAAAAATAGTAATAAAAATATAATTGTGCGTAAAAAATAAATTTTTAATATGCATAACTTAGTCGTCTCCATGTAGATCACACACACACACACACACACACATATATATAATTTTTAAATTACATATTTTAGCCTAATTTATGTTACTCGAACACACACATATCTCTTAAGATTTGCCAAATTTTGCAAGGACACTAATTGTTTTGCAAAAAGGACAACAACATAATTCTCCACAAATTGTCTTTTTACTTTGAATCAAAATTCACAAAGCTTATATAAAGTTTTAAGGCTTCGATTGGAAAAAATTTAAGATTTTATCCCCATATTTGGCCCAAAAGTATAACACATCTTCATGCATTCAACCTATATATATATATAATTTATTTTCTAATTTTATTTTAGTTTTTTATTTTTTTTTCCTTTTCTTAATTATTCTTTTATTTTTTTATTTATTTTTAGTTTGTTTTGTATGTTGTTAAATTAGTTTTTTCTTTTTTTTTTCCTTTTCTTAATTATGATTTTATATTTTGATTTATTTTTAGTTTGTTTTGTATGTTGTTAAATTAGTTTTTTTTCTCCTTTTCTTAATTATTCTTTTATTTTTTTATTTATTTTTAGTTCGTTTTGTATGTTGTTTATTTTTCAATTTGTTCTTTTTTATTTGTAAGGTGATCGGTTGAAATCTTATTATGGTTTGTTTAGTAACTTCGATTTCTATGGTACTAATTTTTTATTTTTTGTTTTATTTCCCTTTTATTTAAAATTATTTTTTCTATTATTTCCATTTTCATCAATTATAGTTTTTTCTACATATTTTCAATTTAAGATATAATTTTGTCTTTGTAAGCTTAGTAGGACCTTTCATTCCTTCATAAAAAACAGTTACAACCATAATAGACATTATGTGGCCTCAATCTGCCCATTGGGAAACTAGGTCTATTGGCCATCGAAAAGCATTATATGCCATCCAAAATATGAAATTATTAAGTCTATCAAACTTAGCCTTGTAGGCCTAAATGTCTGAAACCCAATTCATTGTTAACCTATTAACTTCAGTACTACTTAACAACATATACAACATCAAAATTTAGCAACTACAATAAAATAAAGCATATAAAACTAGTCCTTTGAGGACTCCACTAGAGTCGAGTCCTTTGCACTGGATCCCGGAATATATGACTGAGGTGTGTCATTCAATAAAACTCAACAAAACAATTTTCTGCTGAATTTGAAACTAGACAATTTGGAATCCCTTCTAGATTTCTTGGAGTCTTGGATATATTTTAATGAAACCTGTTGAATTCATAATTTCCGTGGCCACTATGTTCTTCATCATCCACTAAAGATGGTTTTTCTTATACTGTGTAAGCTTTTCATGAGTGTTTTCGGGGTCCAGAACCAACAACCTCCATTCCTCCTCCTAAATTTCTTGTTATGCATGTTGGCTAAGTTCTGCCGCCCAGCCGGAAATCATCTGTCTCACCTGGGTGGGGGTGCCAATAACATAATAATGTGTTGCAACATTTATATGTTTGTCCTGTGATTTCCGACCTGTCTATTTAGGCATATGCGAGGAGGAGGCTCTTCTTCCCTCCTGAGGTGTCACTTTACGACAATGCCTTCTCCCCCATGTCTCATTTTCTTCTTTCACTGCAATTGGTCAAGCCATATTGACCAAACCCCGCTGAAACATAGACCAATCGTTGAGCAAAAATGCTAGACCAAAATCCCATGACTTGCAAACTGGGTGACTTCTCAACCTACTAACACATGGAGCATTAACACAGAACAAAAAAATGGAGCATATAAAATTAGGTTCAATTTAAATAAAATCACAGCATAACCGGGTGTCCCCTTGCCAACAATCTTCTTCTCCCACTGTTAGCATGTCTTTCTCAAGCACCACGTTGGAACAAGACCACCCATGATGGGTCGGTTTCCTTCTGTGGAAGGAAATACTAGCCTGCTTCTGAGGCCAAAACCCATATCGAATTCAAAGTAATAGTGAACCAACCAGAAACAAGATCCTAAAGATCCTAGATGGAAATCGATTCACCCAAATATATAACCATACATGTCGACCATGACGGATACCCCTCTTGAAAAAACAAGAAGTCCATCCTATGACATACCTTCCCATTCGAAGAAGTAAAATGCCATATAGAATCGAAACTAGTTTAAAAACAATAGAAGAAACCATATTTCCTTCTAAAAGATGAATTACAATGAGTCTCACTGTCATCCATTCATAGGAGATAACACTAATCTTACGAGAAGCAATCATATTTCAGCGTGTCTCTGGAAATGGTTAAAGGGAAGAGACCAAACATACCCTAGCACTCTCGCCATGAAGCCTGCACCAAGACCCTTTCGCAACCAGAGCCTTTCATCTGCCCTTGCTGTAAGATAGGAGCATGACCACTAAACCTCAACTCCTAGAACCTCAACACTCCACAACTAACTTACATGTAGCAAACAAACAATAACCTCTAACACCTGGTTGATTAATGCTCAACATTCCTTTCTGCCCCACTTTCTCTCTCACGTGCCTCCTCGCATCACCTCAACTTTGTCACACATGTCTTGCCCTTGCCAAAACCACCTTCCCGCTTAAATTTCTATCATATCATTCATGTCGTGAGTCCCAAGTGGGGAAATCTTCTTGCACGCCCCTCGATCGGGGGAATTTAAGATACAAATTTTAAAGAGGAAAAAATAATTAGAAAAAAACTTATATATATATATATTAAAATCTGTTTTATTACTTTTTAAATTGACTTTTTTTGTCTTTTACTATGGTTTTTTTTTCTTTATTTTCAATTCCAATTAACATTGTTGATTCAAATTTGTTATTTTTTTAATTGTTAATTTTATTTATCTGTTACCTAATTGATTGGTTAAGGTTTTGTTCTCTCATATTTAGTAACTTTTATTTCCAACCAAACCAAACCCAACTCAATTTGCAATCCAATATTTCAAACCGTAATTATCATTTTGAGTTGCTTTTTCCATATAAGAACCAAAATTAGTGTTGACGTGCTTTCTTTTTCTTTGCATTATTTCCTCTGATTCCATTTGAGTTACATTGTATTTGTTTCATTGTTGTACCTGGGATTTTAATTTGTGAATCCTACAACTCACAACATCTTTCTTTTTCATCTTCTTGGTATATATGTTTCATTTTTGGACCTGACATTTTCATTTTTGAATCCTACAACTCACTTCATCTTTATTTTTCGTCTTGTTGGTATTCTGCACTAAGAAGGTGATTGACCTTCGCTTCAAATTTACTAACTTTACTACTTGATATGACAATACTTATGATCGTGAGTATAAGTAGGTGGGGGGGATTCCTCCATGTGTGGATGGAATTTATATTAAATCTCTTTGTTATGATTTTCTATGGAATGGGAGCTCCTCCTTTTTTATCACTGGTCTAGTCCACAATATTATGCCAAACAATATCAGAAGAGTCACTCCTCCCTCTAAGGTATATCAAGAATTCAAGAAATTTATATTATTCTAAGAAATTGAATTCAAGAAATTGATCTTCTTGAATTCAAGAATTCAAGAAGTTGTTTTTTCTCCTTTAGTGTGTGATTAGTTCCTGCATGTATTTTTTCTTGTAGGTCAATAGTGTCAAATCCAATGCAATTCCCTTCATTTCATTTTAGGGGATTAAAATACGGGATCCAAATTTGAAGTTCCAAATTGTTGGGGTATTACTAGTATCCAACTTTGAAGTTTCAGATTTTGTAGTTGTACAACAAGATATTGCTCCAAAATTATTATGAGTTTAATATTCAATTTCTCATTCGTTTCAATTGGTTTGTTAAAGTTGTTTTACCTTCTTTCCTCTAACCAAACACAAAAGAGTGGTCTAGTTACCATGCAAAAAATTAATGTGTGGTTTAATCTACTGCAATTTTATTCCTAGTTTTATTGAAAGTGAATGTGTCAAATTCAACCAATTTCATACTAAATCACAAATCATTTTTATTCAAAGTGAATGTGTCAAATTCAACCAATTTAATACTAAATCACAAATCATAGCCTAACGTATAATATTTGAAAAGGGTGATGATGTATTTTATTTATTTTAATATTTAAAAACATTTAATGATTTTTTTAATTTACACGATATGAAATGTTTTAGGAACTAAGTATTTTGGTTAGGAACACATTTTTTTTATGTCTATTTACAATTACTAGTAATTAATTTATATAATTGTGATAGTTATAATTTAGTTGTTAAACTAATAGCTAAACAATTGTTATTGTGTATTATTCATAAATATTAACTAACTTGTCTTTACAATTTAATTTTAAAATTAATTTAATACTAAATCACAAATTATAGATCATCCCAACTTAATTTTGCTCTGCAAAAGAAAGTTCCATTTGAGAGATAACAATAAAAATTTGTTCCATATTCTCGTGCCTTCATTGCCACAAACACAATTGCATTCAGCTCTATATCAATCATACACAATGCCCATGAACTTTGTAAGAGACAAATGATTGTGCAAAACAAGTTTCTTGGAATTGACATCTCTTTTAATTGAAACTAAGTCACGTAGTGTGAGGAGTCCAAACTCCAATTAGCTATATTTAAACTAAGTGACATGTACTAGCTACTACATAGCACTTATTTTAAAAGGTTTTAATATTTTTAATATATCTACATCTTTTTATTTTTTATTTTTAAATTATTTTATGTTATATATATATATATAGAGTTTACTTTTATTTATTTATTTATTTTTTATTTTTTAAAGTTGTTTTTAATTTTTTTTATGAATCACATTTTTTGGAAAAACAACAAAATAAATATTATTATCTTTACAAATGAAATTCATAAAATAATATTATTTTGTCAAATTTTTATGTTCAAAATTTTCTAAAAAATAAATAAATAAAAAATAAAAAATCATATTTGACATGTCATTTTTAGCAAAAAATTTTGAAATATATATATTTTTACTTATATGTAAACGCAAAATGTGTATTTTTTTGTCAAGTGTTTAAAATTATTATTTTTTAGTGACAATTGTTTATGTATGAAGTTATATATATATATATATATATATATATATATATATATATATATATATATATATATATATATATATATATATATATATATATATATATATATATTATATATATATATATATATATATATATCTATATCTATATCTATATCTATATCTATATCTATATATATATATATATATATTATTTTTATTATTTTCTTAAAATTTGTAAAAAAAATTGAAAATTTCATTAAAAAAAAAAATACAAAAAATACAAACTTGAAAAACCCTTGAAAAATAAACATATGAGGAAGAAAAGAAAAAGAAGACAACTTGAAAACTAGTTAAATAACTAACATTTTAAATAATGTCTGTACTTAAGACATAAGAAAAATTAAAGTGTCACAACTATGTGAAAAAAAATGTTGCATCAATGCTTTTCAAAATCAATATGAAAATTACCAACATTTTAAAACATGTATCCATGCTTAATACATAAGAAAATTTAAAGTGTCAAACATAAGCCCCCCAAAAAATGGGTTCATGCTTCATGGACACTTTTCAAAATTGTCATGAAAATCATTAACATTAAAAAAAATGTCCATAGTAATTAAGAAAATTTAAAATGTCAAAAATATATTACAAAAAAAAGGTTAATGTTACATCGACACTTTTTAAAATGACCATGAAAATCATGTTTTTTTGCAACAAAACTCAATAAAGTTCTCGTTAAGCTGGTAATTTTGTTTAGAGTACATGTTATGTCCAACAAAATGTTTCGTCAACCAAAATTATCTTGTATGTTGTTATAATTAAACACATATTAGGTTAACAAAGCATTTAATCAACATAATTTAGATCATGGTTATAATTATAGTCCCACGCAATTCTTAAGAGCAAGGATTTGCTGCTCCGCAACTACAATTATTTGAATAAAAGCATATCTTAATCGCCAATCAAACAATATTCTCTTCATACTTTTTCCTAGATGATTTAGAAATTAAACATTCTGCCCTTTACACTTTTTCCTTGCCTCGAAATGTATTATATCTTGGATTTCTTAAAATTAATTTTATGCTCGTTAATATGTTACCAAATCAACTATTTAGCTTTTGAATTTTGGTGCATTAAGATGTTTTTTTATGTTTGATTATCACTACACATGCTATCATATGTGTTGACATGGAATTTAACAAAGGGTTTTCAACAAAAAAAAATTACTTTTGTAAGGAGAAAATTATTCCTCAACCCAAAAATTAGATTATGAGCATGTTTCTTTTCATTGTAGATTATGTTTTGAAATAGAGGAACTAACAACTAATTGTCCAAAAATGCTAAAGAAAAATAAGAATAAATAATAAAATCCAACTTGGTAGGTCAAAGCCAAGGAAGAACATCAATTGATTTCCAAAGAAGATCCTCCTACACTAGACCCTCATATAGAAGAAACAAATTGGATTCAAAAGAAATCAGGGATACCCTAGTGGAGATCAGGCAATTAAAGGATATTCCCTCAAATGAAAATAGTCCATCTCAACAATAATCAACACAACAATATTTAGTGGAATCTCATAATATTACCTCTTAGGGCAAGTGTGGCATTTCATGTTGAAGAAGAAGAGATATTGATTATTAGAACCCTCAAATCCAAGCAAATTGGAAAAGGTTAGAAAGGACCTCATCAAAGATAAAGGAAATTTGGTCAATAGTGTTAAAGAATAAAAAATCCCTTTCAATGGCATAACTAATGGTGACAAAAAGTTGAGCTTAACCCATAATCCAACTATATTGTCAACAATTTGTGAGTGTTTACTCATGTAAGAAATCATGGTACCAAAACACATTAGGGGAATTTTGAGGTCTAAAATGGGCCTCCTAAGAAAAATGTACAACCAAAATAAAATTTATAAGAACCAATAGGATGCAAGATGATGATGTCAACCATGGGGATGATTCATCATTTTTTAAGTAAAAGGGTAAAAATATTAAAAAGTAATAAAATAATGAAACAACTTTTTAAACTCGCATTTTCAGCTTATCTCCCCAATATTTTACTCAAATTTAGAGCAGGAGTACTCATTGGATGAAAAATTTAATTCATCATCCAATCAGTACCCATGTTGCATACTTTTATTGGACCGTGCTACATGAAAAATGAGAAATAGATGAAAAAACATAATTGCAGTCATTTTTTTCATGTATTTCTCATTTTTAATGTAGCAGGATCCATTGAAAGTATGCAACATGGGTAATCCTTGGATGAGGAATTAAATTTTGCATCCAATGAGTGCTCTCGGTCGAAATTTGAGAGATAAGTTGAAAATACGAGTTGAAAAAATAGTTTTCTTTTTTTCCCAATAAAATTTGATGATGTAATCAAATCTTGTTTTATTATTTCCACTATTATTTTATAATTTCCTTAGGAGGCCCATTTTAGACCTCAAAATTCCCCTAATGGAAGAAAAGTGGTGACACTATTGGAAAAGCCCTTGGGTGGCAATAACAGATCTCATGTATCTGAGAGTTCAAGCTAGACAAAGAGATTATCCACATACAAACAACAATCAATTAGCAATAGTAGCATCTCTCCCAGTTCAAGGAGTAAGCTAGAAGGTGGAGAAAAAGAAAGGAAAAAAAAGAATAAGTGATTTCTAATTTTTTGTTTAATTTTCTTTACTGCACCAATTAAAAGGCTAATATGAGAAATGCTTTAGCATCTGCAAAATGTGATTTTGTTCCTTGATTTTCAAGTTAAATAAAATTAAGATTTTTCTTCGAAAAAAAAAGAAATATAAAGACGAAGTTTTTGTATTCTTAAGTATTTTAAATTCTTGGCAATTAAAGAATTAACAATTTTGTTTCAAACACGAGCAATAATTTTTTTAATACTATTTATTGTACTTTAAAGCTTTTGCCACATACTTTTTCTTAATACAATTCTTTATCACTTTTTTTTTAAATATATATATATATATATATATATATATATATATATATATATATAACCTAAATAATATGAATTATATATTAAATAAAAAATATTATTGTTACAAATTTATTATGGTAAAAATAAATAAATAAATAATATTGAAAATATATACAGTATAATGTATTAGTTTATTAAAGTTGAATGGAAATATATACCTATATAGAATTTTTGAGTTGAAAATGAGATTGATTTGTATTTTTATTGATGATTTAGAAAAATGATTTAAAGTTTTTATAGATGTTTTTAATAAATGTATTTAATGTAATTTTTTTATAATATACAAATTGGTAAATATAATATAACATTAATTTTTTCTTTTATAATTACTTTATAGTTACGTTTTGCATATTAAGTAATATGTAGTTCTATTTTTACCGAGAGGAATAAAAATTTTGAGATGCAACCATTTTCTAAGTTTGATATTCAAAAGGAAGTTTGTATTTTGAAGGGTTTGATATCTCAGAAATGTTTAGTGAATCCAAAGTTAATATTTTTTCTCTAAATCAGACTAATCTATTAATTTATAAAAGTACTGTTACAAAACTACCCTTGCTGCTGCTGTGTGAGCCAGCGAGCTGGGACTGATTATCATCACTGTTCTTGATTGTTTTGGGTTGCCCAGAGTGGGAAACCAACCCATTAAGCAGAATGTGCTGAGCCGCCCTTAGAAGGGAAACCGGCCCGAGGATTATACATAAAATGTAAACAGCAATGTAAAAGCTAGAGACATCATACTGCTCATCAGTGGAGCAATTGAAACAGCAAAACTCAAAAAGACCAGAAGTGAATGAGCCAGGGGATTTAGCCCTCGTGCTCAGAAGACATTGGTTCCTCTTCAATCCTGCATGCATATTCATTCTCCTCGCTACTGTCCTCCTTTCCTGCATGGCTATCAGTCTGCAAATCTTTGTTGTCAGCTCCAGAACGCAACTCCGTGGGAGGAGGGGGAGAGGGGCGATGGTCAATGGGGAGGGAAGGGGTGGCACAAGGCGGAATTTCCTCACGGAGCGAGACAGAGATGAAGGCGGTGATGATGGAGTCGAAGGAGGTGCAGTGGAAACGGAGTTCGGCATTCTGAGTAGTTTGTCTGATAGTGGCGCCTCAAATGCGACTTTCCCGGGGAATGGGCTGACTGGGAGGGGCAGGGAAGTCAGAAGGAGGCTGACTGGAATGAGCCAGAGTTTCAGGAGGGCCAGGAGGCTCAGAGGCGAGAGGTGGCTGACATGGGAAGTCACCAGAACTCCTAGCACGAACACGACCCCTCCCTCTGCCTGCATGAACATAATTCACAGCACGTCGACCTCTGCCTCTTCCTCTGCCTCCACCACCTCGAGAGGCAGGCGGGGGCGTGTGAGCGTCATCCTCAGAGGACGAGCTGAGCTCAGAAAGCGGGGAGGGAGGATTTTCAAGGGCCAGACCTCGACTCGTGCCCCTTCTGCAGCGCATGCGCTGCCTGAGGCGTGGCATAGCTAACGAGAGGTGGCGCGCGCGAGGACTTCCAAGGAGAGAGGGCAGAGCTTGAGGAGTGGTGAGGAGGCTGCCAGGGTTAGGCCAACCAGACTGAGAAGCTATATAACCAGACGGAGAAGCAATATAACCAGACGGAGAAGCAATATAACCAGACGGAGAAGCGATATAACCAGCGATACAATTGCTAGTGGAGAAATTGTCCGAGGAATGCAAATTGAGGCCAGAGAGAGCCGGATTACCTGCAGCGAATTCTGCTGTAGCTCCAATTGAGGCCGAAGCACCGCAGAAGGGACTGTTGGAAAAATGAACACCCGGGACGATCTCCAGACAGGCGAAAATGCTGCAGCGGCGTCCAGTCTGCGTTTTGCAGCTGGAATTGGCACAATCGAGCGAACAAACAGCATCAAGAGGGTTCAGAGGTCCGCCATGGCTCTCACTGTTCGGCATTCCTTCCATACTGCAGACGTTCCACAAAACCAACACCATATACCCGAGAGCGATGGTGCAATAACTACCTCTCTGTTCCGATTGAGGCGAATTAATATCTCCAGCAGGTGTAGTGCCATGAGCCATGTGGGCACGGCGTGTGGGCAGCGTTGGAGGCTGCGCGCGAGCCCAAGGCTCATTAATTCCCTTCTGCAGCCGCATCCGGCGGGGAGCAATCCTTGTGCACCAAGGAGGAGCAATTTTGTTGTGTATCAGCATCATGGATGATATTGAGATCCCCGTGAGTGAGCAAACTGTTGTTCTCAGTGCCATAATTAGCCAGAAGATCAGCTACCTTATTTCCTTCCCTTTTGACGTGGGTGAAGGAGATGGCTCTGTTGTCATGGAGCCAGTCACTTATCTTGCAAATACGAGCTGCCAAACGCCAACTCTGAGTAACCTTATTGGGGTCGGCTCCCCAAAGAAGCTGATTAGCAATATGAATAAGGATTTGAGAATCCCCTTCAATAATGGTAGGGAAAAAGTTGTGTTGAAGAGTCAGTCTGAGGCCTTGCCAGAGTCCTTCAAGCTCCGCTGAATTGTTGGTGTCCCAGCCGATCGATCCAAAGTAGAGAAGCTGAGTTTCGCCATTGGAGTTTCTAATAATGCCTCCAAAACCTGCTTGCCCAGGGTTCCCCTTGGAGGCACCATCAAAATTTAATTTGAAAAGCCCTGGGGGAGGAGGAGTCCAGTGTAAAGGCGCATTTGATGCCACTTTATTTCGGGTGTTCTGAGTAGCCCCTAGATTAATATTCCAGTTGTTCCAGATGAGGACTTCTTGCTGCTGCTTAGGGAGATCCTCTTCTTGCCAAGAGTGGAGGTTCAAGGATTCCTGGAGATTGCCCATGAATGTGTGCCATATGGAATCTATGGAGCTAGTTTGGTTTTTGAAGATACGCTTATTACGTTCTTTCCATAAGGTCCAAAGGATTAGACCCGGGAGGAGATGCCAAAGCGCGTTGAGGAGGGCTGAGGCATAGGGACGTTTGGGCCAATTTCGAAGAAGGGAGGTAATATCACAAGAGGGTATGCGTTTTTGACAACGGATTCTACATTTGTTCCATAAGGAGTTGGCAAGCGGGAAAAACAGCATGAGATGAGGGATGGTTTCAGCATTGAGAGCACAGTTTGGGCAGCGGGATGGCCCGACGAAGCCTCTTTTGGTGAGATTATCCCAGGTGAGTATGCGTTTGTGACTGAGAAGCCAGAGGAAAGTGGAGATTTTTGGCCAGGTTTGAGGATTCCAAATCATCTGCCAAAGAGGATCCCGGGGAAGAGGGGGAGGGTGCATCAGGGCATAGGCCTCTTTGGTGGTGAACATGCCTTTGGTGGTGTGACCCCATCTGAGAATGTCAGGGTCAGGGGAGCTTCTGATTTGTCTTCTTTGTAGCTCTTGATCGAGGTCTTCTATCACTGTATTCTGGGCTTGAGCAATAATGAGATGAGAAGGTTTCCAGATCCTGTATCCATTGCTATCATTCTCCATCCAATGTTCATTGATTTTCCTGTCTAAAACAATTCTGGGATCCCCAAGGTTGGTGAGAGGGAATTTTTCCAGGAGGGCAGATTCCTGTTGCCATGCATCTGTCCAGAATCTCGCCGATTGGCCATTGCGCACCTCCCAAAAGCTGTGCTGCTGAATGATCGCATGGTGTTGCTTTGCCGCATTCCAGATTAGAGAACCCGAGTTGATGGGGGTTAAACGAACCAAATCAGCAGTTGCTCTGTTGTTTGCATACTTCGCTGTCCAGAGTTTGGCCCAAGGAGTTTTGGGATTGGACATCCATCTCCACCAGACTCGGGCAGCCATAACTTCATTACTGTGCGTTGGGTCTCTCAAACCAAGACCTCCATCTGCTTTGGGGGTGCATACAGTGCTCCAATTCACTAGGGCCCATTTCCGATTTTGTCCAGAGGAACCCCAGAGAAAGCATCTCTGCAGAGCTTTGATCTGCTTGAGAACCCACTTCGGAGCTGCAAGAACAGAAAAAAGGTAGAGAGGCATAGATTGCAAGGTGGCTTTAATGAGAGTTAGACGGCTGGCCATGTTGAGGGCGCGATAGGTCCAAGAAGAGAGCCGTGTTTCCAATTTCTCAAGAAGCTGGTTCTAGGAGGAATGCTTGATGGCTGAGTCCGTAAGGGGGGCTCCAAGGTATTTGTCAGGGAGGGTGGCCAAAGAAAAACCAAGAATGCGAGCAATGTTGACTTGAGCTGGAATGGGAGTGTGGAAGAAGAAGACCTGAGACTTAGAATCATTGATTGTTAATCCAGAGGCTTTAGAGAACAGATTGAGGATATCTTTGTAGGACCGGGCTTCTTGTACGGAAGGGTGGCCAAAGAGCATATTGTCGTCAACAAATTGTTGATGAGTGGTGGTGGGGGCATCATGAAGGGAAAGACCACGCAAATGTCCAAGGTTGACTGCCTCATGGATGAGTCGGCCTAGCCCTTCGGCCATTAGGACGAAGAGGAAGGGGGAGAGAGGGTCCCCTTATCGGATGCCTCGAGAGGGGCGAAAGGGGTGAGAAGGAGTGCCGTTGAGAAGAATGGATAGAGAGGAAGAGGAAATGAGGTTCATGATCCAACGAATCCACATATTGTCAAATCCATAAGCACTTAGAGTTTGCTGAATAAAATTCCAGTTCAGCTTGTCAAAGGCCTTTGAAAGATCGATTTTGAGCAACATACCTGGCTTTTTGCAGACCTTGAGTGAGTGTATGATTTCGTGTGTGAGAATGATGCCGTCCAGTATTTGTCGCCCTTCAACATAACCTGTCTGCTCCGGAGAAATGAGGAGAGGGAGAAGAGGTTTGAGCCTGTTGGCGATGACCTTGGTGATGACTTTGTATATAACATTGCAAAGGGTGATGGGTCTAAATTTGTCAGGTCTGCTGGGCTGCTCCTCTTTTGCTACCAGCGCTACAAAGGTGGTATTGAGGGAAGGCAGAATCCAGTGCATAGCTCGAGATTCTTCTACCAAGTGCCAGACTTCTTCTCGGATGAGAGCCCAAAAGTGGTGAAAAAAGTTGGCTGTGAATCCGTCCGGCCCCGGGGCTTTGCCATCCTTGAATTGAGCCATAGCCGTGTCTACTTCTTGCGGGGATATTGGGCGTAGCAGCATTTGATTATGGTCATCCGTGATGAGTTTTGGAATAAGCCGTGTGATCTGATTTATAGCAGGCTGTCTATTGGCTTGTGGCTCCTTCTGGAGGTCCTTGAAGTAGTTGACAAGCTCTTTTTCCATATCTTCATGACTCTCCATCCTTTCCCCTTGTTGATTCATGATGTGGCCAATTCTGTTCTGCATTCTTCGTTGGATGGTTGTGTTGTGGAAGAACTTGGTGTTGCGCTCTCCTTCTTTTAACCAACGAACTCTGGACTTTTGTCTCCAGAGGATTTCCTCCTGTTTATATCTGTCTTCCAATTTTCGTTGAAGTTCAAGCTCTTTGGTGGCTAGAGGTTCAGACCTGCCAGAGTTTATAATCTCCTGCTGAACATCCTTCATTTGTTGTTCTAGGATTCGCTTTTCCATGAAGATGTTACCAAATATGTTGTGGTTCCATTCTTTGTTTTGCTCCTTGACCCACTTGAGCTTTTGCTGGAATTGGTACATTTTTGACCCATTGGGAGGGGTGAATCTTTTCCAGGCTGAGTGTACCATGTCAGTAAAGGAGGGATGCGTTAGCCAAAAAGCTTCAAACCTGAAAGGCCGTTTGGTATGGAGACCCATATTTTGCCAATGGAGCATGATGGGCCAGTGGTCAGAGCCCGTGATAGGGAGAATAGACCCGGTAAAATCTCCGCCCACATGGATAGCGTTATCCGATAGAAGGAATCTGTCCAACTTGGAGGCTATCTGTTGCCTGCCTATCCTGCGGTTGTTCCAGGTGTACAGACCGTTGCAAAAAGGAATATCTATGAGCCAATTGCTGTTGATGAAGTCCTTGAAATAGGCACTGTCCTGATCAAGTCTAGCTCTCCCTCCAGATTTTTCAGCCATCTTTGTGATCATGTTAAAATCTCCGCCCAGAATCCAAAGAGGATGAGTCCTGTTGGAGTTGAGATACGCAAGTGTATTTAAGAGCGTTACCTTGCTTGCCAAGTCTTGGGGGAAGTAAACATTGGACAGATGTCCATGAATATTGGTGCCTATAGGGTGGAAGGTGGCCTGGATAAGATTGTGAGAGGCATGAAGGTCACTAATCTGCAAGGCTTGAGGGTTCCAAGCAATTGCCAATCCTCCCGAATATCCTGAGGCGTCCACCGCTGCAGATCTACATCCCGGCCAAGCTTTAGCCAAGATGGAGCTCAGCGTTTGGCTGTTACATTTAGTTTCTTGAAGGAAGAGCAAGTGGGGTTTTTCCTTCTGTATCAAGTTCTTTATCATTCTATATTTGCCGGGACCATTAAGTCCTCGTACATTCCAGGAAATCAAATTCATTGAGAACTAGTTGGGAGAGGTTTGAAGAACCTAGTGAGCTTGGGATATTGTCCCGATTCCACTAATATTTTCCCCAGGGCCATGGTGCGCTGCCAGTCAGGAGTTCTCCCTCTTTTCTTGGATTCTTTCATCACCTTCAAGCTGTCCCAACGACTGCCAGACTGGACCCCCAATTTCTTGTTCTGATGGACTTTGTCCAGGAGCGCCTCTATAGTATCAATCTGCCGTTGGTTGATCTTATCATATTCTTTTCGTTCACAAGCTTCTTCTATACCCGTGAGATCTAGCTCGCTTATGACAAAACCTTCACTGTCTTCGTCCATTTGAATGGTCTGGTCGAGCTGGTGTAGATCTGTGGCCTCCAGATTGACAAGGGGAGCAGAAACCTCTGAAAAAGGGAGGTTAGGGTCCCAAGTGACCTGTTTCTGATTGAGGGTAAGAGTGAGGTTAGGTTTTTCAACAGAGGTCGAAGAGGGTGGGATGGGCGGAGGTGGAGCAGGGTTGGGTTGATTTGGAAGGGGAGCGGAGGGGCCGGCAGGACTGGGGGTGACAGGGGTATGAACATTCGAGGGTTCAGTTTGGGCAAGCACCTCAAAACTATTACTGGTGGAAGGAGTGGAGGCAGAGGTAGTAGGTTTCTTCCCTGGAGTGGATTTCTTGCTATGTCTTTTCCTGGAAGCTACTTTAGTAAATCCATCTGCTTCTGCTTTCCCCTCTGATTCAGCTTTGCGAGCCTGTACCGTGAGAGGACAGTCTCTGTAGAGATGCCCATGGGCATGACATCGTCTGCATCTGAATGGAACATATTCATAATCCAATGGCTGAATCCACTCAAAGTCATCGTGAAAGATACTTACCGCGTCTGGGAGGGCGCTGTCCAAGTGCATTTGAACACATATGCGAGCATAGGAAGTATACCTTCTGAGCTTGGTTTCTTCAGCGATTTTTATGAACTCTCCTAATCCAGATCCTATCGCCCTTAGGGTTTCCTCGTCCCAGTATTCAAGCGGCAGTGAGTAGAGTCTGATCCAGACAGGCGCCCATTTGAAGTTTTCTCGATCTGGGTTGAATCTCTCTACCCAGTTTCTCAAATACAGCCCTGTCGAATTGAAAAAATATGGTCCCCCATCCATGACTCTGTTTCTGTCTTCCAAACAATTGAAAGTGGCGGTGAAGAACCCCTTTGCTCCAAGCTGCAAGGAGACTTCTCCTTTGGGCTTCCATTTGGAGGCAATCCAGCCCTGGAGGGCCTTCTCCGTGGGCCAAAACCCGACAAATTTTCCTATGAGGGCATGATCCCTCATGTACTGTATTCTGGCGTTTATTCGATGACTTGGCAGATCAATTTTAGGCCGTTCTGAAGCTATGGGCTTGCAAGTGGATGATGTGGCTTGTTGTGTCTCCGTCCTTACTTCCGTAGACGATTTCTGGGCTTTTTCCGCCTCTGTGCCATTGTCAGATTTGTCTTCCATTCGAATCTCTGAACCGGCTTCATTTGCAGGGGGGGGTTTGCCTCCCCCCCCTGTTTCGACCTCCATCCCTAGGACCAGGACGAAGTTGCATGTGGGGGAGATGGACAGCGTCGCTGGCCGGGTGTGCAATGCGCTGGATGCCGCATTCGTTAGCTCTGCTTTGAGATCGAGGCGCAAAACCCTAACGCAATCGTTTCCTATCGTTTTTCAAAACATATCCTCTGGTTATGTTCGAATCCAAAGTTAATTTTATATATGCTAGTTATTTATATTTATTTTAATGTGATATGCATATTATTATTATTTTTTATGCACATTTACCTGGAAAATTTATTCATTGTAGTACAAACATAGCTTATATATTTTGATATAATCTTATAATTAGTGTTTAGTTTTATATTATATTATGAATATATTTCAAGTTTGTGTGGATGGTGACCGATTGATAAACGTGAGTGGGAAATATTTTAGTTTAATTTGTTATTGTTGTTTTTCAAATTATAATTTGATTTATTTTTATTGAAAATTTCAAAAAAAATACAAAATAATTTAGTATAAAACTATGTTATATTTAAAATCAAAACAATAAACAAATTATCATTTTTAATAATTTTGAAATTTTAAAAACATTAAATTTTTGTGAAATAAATAAATTGTATAACTTGCTTAAAGACAAGTATTGAGAGGCTTCATATTTTTTTCTTTTTTTTGAGATAATTATGATAGCTCAATCTAGTTATAGTTAGATGAAGCCTATATGCCTCTATTTAACCACATTAAGGGCTCGATGGAACTGCTAAGGGTCTAAAAAAGTGAGTTTTAATTCATTTTCTGCAAATTTATGTGCAACAACATTTTGTATCCTAGCTGATTTCAAGAAAAATTTGTCCTTAAGTGGAAAAGTTGTTTATGTTGAATTCGAGAAGGAATTTTTTATCCAATGACATAGGAGTTTGACATTTTAGAATTCATATGATATTTTTCAGATAATTTCTTTTAAACATAATGTTTGAATTTTTTTTTGGACACTTTGAAAAGGGCTGAATAAAAAATCAATAACATAAAATACAAAAACCAAAACAAAAAAATAAAAAAATATGAATATCTTAATTTATGAGTCCTCTTCATCAGGGTACAAGCTCTCGGATTTTGAATTTATTTAATTAGTAAAATAAACTTCTTCTTGATAAGGGTACACTCTCGGATTTTGAATTTATTTAATTAGTAAGGGTACACTCTCTCAGATTTTGAATTTATTTAATTAGTAGAAAAAAACTTCCTCTTCGTAAGGGTACACTCTCAGATTTTGAATTTATTTAATTAGTAGAGAAAAACTTAAGTGAACACTAAAATGCAAATGAAATATTACTTTTCCAAATTCAAAAATAATAAAAATATAATTTTGCATAAATAGTAGAAAAAAACTTACATGAACACGTGCTTGTAAAATGCAAATGAAATAATACTTTTCCAAAATAAAAAATTAACAAAAATATAATTTTGCCTAAAAAAATTTGTAATATTCATAACTAAGTTATGCTACATGAACACACACATACCTCCTAAGATGTGCCAAAATTTACAAGGATAAACATTTCATTTAATAGAAAATTAAAAAAAATTAATAAAAATATAATTTTGCCTAACAAAAATTGTAATATTCATAACTAAGTTATGCTACATGAACACACATACCTCCTAAGATGTGCCAAAATTTACAAGGACAAAGATTTCATTTAATGGAAAATTGATAGATTATATGACACTAATTATTTTTGCAAAAAATATCATTAAGACACCAACATAATTTTGCACAAATTGTCTTTTTACTTTGAATCAAAATTCAAAAAGTTTATATGAATTTTTAGCGCTTCAATTGGATAAAAAGGTAAAATTTTGAAATAAATATTATTAAGATAACAACATAATTCTCCACAAATTATCTTTTTACTTTAAATCAAAATTAACAAAGCTTATATAAAGTTTTAGGGCTTCAATTCTATAAAAGAGTAACATTTAAAAATTAAAGGCCACATTTGGCAAAAAGTATAACCCATCTTCATGCGTTGACCCATATATATATATATATATAGGTTTTTTTTGTATGTTGTTTATTTTTCAATTTGTTTTTTTTTTTTATACCTTCTTTCAGTTTTTATTTTGAATAAATATCAATTTGTCTTTGACAAAAAAACATTGTCACTTATCCATAGTTTAATATTGTGAATTCAATTTTTGTTATGTTTTATTATTATTTAAATTTATTGATATGTAATGTCATTGGTTGAGGTCTTATTATGGGTTGTTTAGTAACTTCCATTTGTACTAGGTACTAATTTTTTATTTTTAGTTTTATTTCTCTTTTATTTAACTTTTTCTTTTTTATTTATTTTTTATTTTTCCTATTATTTCCATTTTTATGAATTATAGTTTTTTCTTCATATTTTCAATTTAAGATACAAATTTTAAATAGTAAAAAAAAAAATTTATATATATATATATATATATATATTCTACCAGGTCTTGGATAGACGGTGATCGAGCGCTCTGTTAAGATACCCTTTGATGTGAAGTCAATCATTCAATTCCCTGCCTGTGGCTTGCTATATTGGACATAATGAAGATGTAGTCCTAACAAGCTTATATATATATATAACTTTTTAATTTGACTTATATTTTGTTTTGTCTTGTTTCTATAGTTTTTTTTGTTTATTTTCAATTCCAATTAACATTGTCCACTCAAATTTATTATTTTTTATAAATTTATGTATCTTTAACCTAATTGGTTGAGATATTATTCTCTCATCTTTAATAACTTTTATTACTATTGAAACCAAACCCAACTCAATTTTCAATCCATATTTCTATTAGTAATTATCATTTTGAGTTGCTTTTTCGCTATAAGAACCAAAGTTATTGTTGACATGCTCTCTTTTTATTTGCATTATTTCCTCCTATTCCATTTGCCTTACATTATATTCGTTTCATTGTTATACCTACAATTTTCATTTTCATTTGTGAATCCCACAACTCACAACTTGTACCTCGTATTGAATCCAACAACTCACAACATCTTTATTTTTAGTCTTCTTGGTATATTTGTTTCATTGTTAGCCCTGACATTTTCATTTGTGAATCCTACAACTCACGTCATCTTTCTTTTTTGTCTTGTTGGTACTATGCACTAAGAAGGTGATTGACTCACGCTTCAACTTTACTACTTTATATGACAATACAGCAGGTGGGGGGAATTCTTCCATGTGAGGTTGGAATTTACATTAAATATCCTTGTTATGATTTTTATGGAATGGGAGATCTTTTTTTGTTATCACTGGTCTAGTCCAAAATATTATGTCAAACAATCATGAAAGAGTCATTCATGCCTCCAATGTAAATCAAGAATTCAAGAAATTGATCTTATTACAAGAATTAGAATTCATTAATTCAAGAAATTGATCTTTCATGTGTGATAAATGTCTAGGTGTGATTAATTCCTGCATGTATATGTTTTTGTAGTTCAATGGCGCCAAATTCAATGCAAGGCACTAGAACCCTTCATTCCATTTTAGGGGATTCAAATACTACCATGTAAAGATTGGGGTATGGGATCCAATCTAATTCTACCAGTGCACAGTAGTGGGGGTATTACCAGGATCCAATTTTGAAGTTCCATATTCCACTAAGTAGTTGTACAGTAAGAGATTACTCCACATTTATTGGGAGGTTAGTCTGAAGTTACATATTCCACTTATGTAGATGTACAACAAGATATTGCTCCACATTTATTGGGAGGTTAGTCTTCAACTTCTCATGTGTTTCAATTGGTTTGTTAAAATTGTTTTACCTTCTTTCCTCGAACCAAACACAAAATATTGGTCTTAGTTACCATGCAAAATGTTAATGTGTCAAATTCAACCAATTTAATACTAAATCACAAATCATAGAATAACTTATAATATTTGGAAAATATTTGAAAAGGCTGACGATATATTTTATTTATTTTAATCTTTAAAAAAATGTAATGATTTTTTAAATTTGCATGATATGAAATGTATTAGAAACTAAGTATTTTGGTTAGAAACGAAGTATTTTGATGTCTATTTATAGTTACTAATGATTTAATTTATATAATTTTGATAGTTATAATTTAGTTGTTAAATTAATAGTTAAATAATTGTTATTGTGTAATATTCATAAATATTAATTAACATGTCTTTACAAGTTAATTTTAAAATTATTTTAATACTAAATCACAAATAATAGATCATCCCAACTTAATTTCTCTCTGCAAAAGAAAGCACTATTTAAGAGATAACAATAAAAGTTTTATGCCATATTCCCCTCCACTCATTGCCGCAAACACAATTGCATTCATCTCTATATCGATCATGTACAATGTTCATGAACGTTGTAGGAGACAGATGACCGTGCAAAACAAGTTTCTTGAAATTGACATCTCATTCAATTGAAACTAAGTTTCTCCGTATCAATTTGAATGTCTGAACAAACACTGACCCAAAAAAAAAGAAGTTATAAAGCTTCATTTTAGCTAATGAGATAGGTTGCTCACCAAAAAACACCATTTTAGCACAACATTTTCACTTTCATTTCTTTTTTTGTTATGAAGTAATTGATCATCATTTTAGCCAATGAGGTAGGTTTCTCACCAAAAATCACCATTATAGCACAACATTTTCACTTCCATTTCTATTTTTGTTATGAATTAATTGATCATCTTGCTTCATGTCACCAGTCTGACACCAATTAGACTCCAATTAGCTATATTTAAACTACTGACAAGTACTAGCTAATATGTAGCACCAATTAACTATACTAGCTATTACATAACTGTACTTGTTTCATAAAGTTTTAATATTTTTAATATATCTTTCAATTTTTCATATATATATATATATATAAATTTATTTTTAATTTTCCAAATTTTGTTTTAAATGTTTTATTAATTATTATTTTTATTTTTATTTTTTATTAAAACATGTAAAACAAAATTTTAAAAATAAATTTATATATATATATATATATAAAACAATTTACTTTTACTTTTATTTTATTTTTAACTTTTTTAAAGTTTTTTTTTTAATTTTTTAAAACAATTCTTTTTTTAGTTAAAGTTTTATATGAATAGCATTTTTAGAAAAAACTAAAAATCAAATATTATTATCTTTGCAAATAAAATTTATAAAAATTTACAATTTTTTCAAATTTTTATGTTCAAAATTTTCTTAAAAATCTTTTATTTGACATGTTATTTTTAACTAAAAAGTCTGAAATGTATAATTTTTTACTTATATATAAATGAAAAATGTGTATTTTTTGTCAATTGTTTAAAATTATCATTTTTTAGTGACAATGTGAAGTTAAAAAAAAATATTCAAAATAATATTTTTATTATGATTTTTAACTTTTAAAATAATTGAAAATTTCATTAAAAAATACATTGGAAATAAAAACAAAAAATACAAACTTATAAAATGTCCATACTTAAATAAATATAAACTTATAAATAATTAACATTTTAAAGAATGTACATACTTAAGACATAAGAAAAATTTAAGTGTCAAAAATATGTCTCCCCAAAAAAATTAATGTTGCATCAATGCTTTTCAAAATCAACATGAAAATTCCCAATATTTTAAAATATTTATCCATACTTAATACATATGAAAATTTAAAGTGTCAAATATAAGCCCCCAAAAACTGGGTTGATGCTTCATCAACACTTTTCAAAATTGAAGTGAAAATCACTAACATTTAAAAAAAATATCCATGGTAAATAAGAAAATTTAAAATGTCAAAAGTATACTCTAAAAAAAAATGTTGATACTACGTCAACACTTTATAAAATCGGCATGCAAATCATGATTTTTTTGAACATAACCCAGTAAAGTTTTGTTAAATTGGTAATTTTGTTTAAAGCACATGTTATGTCCAAAAAAAAATAGTCAATTAGAATAGTCTTGTGTGGTTTTATAATTAAGCACATATTAGGTCAACAAAGCATTTTATCAACATAATTTATATCGTCGTTATAATTATAGTCCTTGACAATTCTTAAGGACAAGGATTTGTTGCTACGCAACTACAATTATTTGAATAAAAGCCTATCTTAATCACCAACCAAACAATATTCTCTTCATACTTTTTCCTGGATGATTTAGAAATAAAGCGATCTTCCCTTTATACTTTTTGCTTGCCTCGACATGTATTTTATCTTGGATATATTAAAATTAATTTTTCACTCTCATTAATATGTTACCAAATCAACTATTTATCTCTTGAAATTTGGTGCATTGAGATATTTTTTTATGTTTGATCACCACTACACATGCTCGCATATGTATTGAAATGGACTTCAACAAATGGTTTCCAACAAAAATAACTTTGTAAGGAGGAAATTACTCTTGGACCAAAAAACTAGATTATGAACATGTTTCTTTTCATTGTAGATCATGCTTTGAAATAGAGAAACTAAAAATTACTTGTCCAAAAAGTCCAAGGAAAACTAAGAATGAATAACAAAATCCAACTTGGTGGGTCGAAGCCAAGGAAGAACATCAATTGATTTCCAAGGAAGATCCCCCTACACTAGACCCTCATATAGAAGAAACAAAATCGATTTAAAAGAAATCATGGATACCTTGGTGGAGATCAGGCAGTAAGAGGATATTCCCTCAAATGAAAAGCATTCATCTTAGCAAGAATTGACACAAGAAGATTTAGTGGAATCTAGTGATGTTACCTCTTAAGGCAAGTGTAGAATTTCATGTTGAAGAAGAAGAGATGCATGATTATTAGAACCCTCAAATCCAAGAAAATTGGAAAAGGTTATCAAGGACCTCATTAAACATAAATTAAATTTAGTCAATATGTTGGAAATACTGAGAGCTGGGAGGGGGGTTGGGTGGTGAATCAATATTTCTTTTCAATTGTTATTTTTATGAGTTAGATCACTTATAATTAGAACATAGAATGAACAACAATAATAAATACTTTTATTAATCAGGAATAGCGAGGATTTCAATCCTCTTATTTACAATAAATCAAGTACAATATAGTGTAGGGCTACATCCCTAGATGAATACACCAATCTACAATCCACGAGGCTCCAACCTGTAGTTTGTTAAGCACAGAATTGGACTTCACGAGGCTCCAACCCTATCTTCCAAGGCTCCAACCTTGTCACTATTAGGCACCAACATTTAGGGATCCAACCCTATCTCTGGTACAGGCTCCAACCTGGTATTCTTAAGGACTCCTATCCTCTAGGGCTCCAACCTACAACTTCAATTCTTCAAGATAGAATAAATGGTTCTTCAAGGCCCAAAATATCTTCTGTAATAAGCCCTGAAATTATCTTCAACTTCAGCACTGCCCTCAAATGATCTCCAAGGAACTTAGCTCATCAATGACAACTTTTTCTTCTCATGAAGGTGTCACCACTTCTCTTCACATTACCCAAACCAAAATTCTCCAAGGTTACATCATGATGACTTCATTAACGCATCATGGTATCCAAGGATCTCCAAGACCAGATTCTACAAGTCTTCCAAATATCCTCAAGTATCTTTCAAGGTGTCTTCAATGGGCATCACTTACCCTACTCCAAAAAATTCTTTAATTGGTCCTCCAACCAAAAAATTATTCAAGTGTTTCACAATGTTCTCGGATGATACTCCAAGGTCTGCTCAAGTGTAACATCTCCTTCCCACATCTACCCAAGTAACCATCCAAATAAGGTAAACATGCGACGAGAGGCTACTAATATGAGATTAAACCTCCTAGATTGCCTTAAGGAAGTGGAACCTGTTTCACGGAAATATAAACCTACGAATAAGTATGCTTTCCCTAAGTGGGTGGTTCACTCAGAACAACAGAAAGAAAGATATTTTACCTTTTCTTTAAAGTGAATAGATGAAGGGAGAGAAACCTACTTGTAATCTGTTCGCTTTACCTCGTCTCCCTTCGTCGCTTCCTTCGCTCTCAATCCAACTTAACACACTTGATTGATACCTGCCATGGAAAAAAAAAGACATAAAGCACCATAAAGGCAATACGATCTATTAAAATTAAACAAATTGAATCGATTAAACTCATTAATACACATATAACATCATTGACAGGTGCATTAGGAATGGAAAAAATTTCTTTATTATGAAGTATAAGGAAGAGTACAACCAGTTGATCGATTCTTTGTCACTCATCCAGCTTGAGTCCCATCCTCATCAAATCCAGCATCAACAATCCAACAGCATCACAATACATGCACAATATCTTCAAGAGTTGATATCTCACCAACATAACTCTACTTAACACAAATTATTGCTCTCTTTTGCATTATGTTTAGTGCTCTATTTATGAGTAGATGAAGGTAGTTTGACATAAATGAATCATTGAATGGATTTTCTAAAAATGGATGAAGAGGTTTCCTTGTTCATGGTAATAGGAGGATAAGAGGTTTAATAACTTCATGGGTTCCAAATTCGAGGCTATCAGATGAGGTGAAAGCTGGAACAACTTCTAAAAGTCACTAGAAGTTGGTAAGATTCCTGGAATCCAATGAAAAATTCGCTCCCAGTCGACCAATGCACTCCAAAGTGGGCCTAGATCCTCTGCAACGCAACCTTGCATGGGAGTAGATGCTCTGCAAAGCAGTTACAATTGTCTATGGGTGCGTTGATGACTCAATGGGACACTTTACCTGGCATCTAAGCAGTGAAAATTTCATGAAGGAAGACCATCAATGTGATGACTTGTTTAGGGCATGTAGCAACCTATTTAGAGGATGATGCCCAAATCGACCTGTAACAGAACCAATGGAAACACGATAAGTGCATCTTAAACAACATCAACAACATCCCCATGAGGTAACCCAACCTTCTAGACTCATGAACCCTGAGGGAGACTGAATATTTTACCCTTTTGGACCATAGCCGCATGAATTCCAAGGCAATGTAGAGGTTGGGAGCCTATAGCCACAGGCACAACATAAAAATTGCGGCTAGGGCCCCAATTTGTTATTTTTGTTCCTACAACTCCAGGATTTGTGCCACCTTTTCAGCCGCAGATCCCAGGTCACTGCCAAGAACTAAGAATTCAAAATATAGGGCCTGATGGATGGAAAAGATATTTTATCATTGAGTTATTAACACAATTTGGGATGATTTGATAAGATTGGTTGAGAATACAAAGACAATGGGTGAAGTTATTATTTCTATTAATTCTTCCTTTATAGCATTAATTCCAAAGAAGGATCGTCATTGGTACTTTGATGAGTTCAAGCCAATATCCTAATGCAACTACTTGTATAAAATAACAACAAAGATTATAGCCTTAAGGACTAAGATTAATTTTATGACTCCTTATCCTTGGAGCATTTTGTAATCCTTATCCTTGGAGCACTTTTATGTTATTTTAATAGCCCAATAGGGATTTTATGCTATTAAAATGTAAAAACTACTAGCCCTGATAGTTAAGTTTGACCTTTCTGAGGCATATGATAGGTAAAGATGGACATATTGTAGGTTGATGTTATTTATTTAAAGAAAAAAACCAAGAAATCATAGATATAATATCTTCTCCAAATGGTAAGATTTTAGAGATAATATATTTCATTCTCCTTAAAAGAATTATATATGTGCATTTTAGTGAAACCTACTATTTTTAGTACATTTCCATGACATTGTAGAAACCATAACATGTATAGTCTATATTTCTAATACTCCAAGTGTTTATGATGCTAAAAAATTTGAAACTTTATAAATATGGATGTCTTCTTTCTAAAACTTCAAGTATCACTAAATTTGAAGACCATTGGACCTGGTTATGGATCAAACTATTGGTGCAATTCAAAAGTGTCAAATCCAAGAATCATCCATTCTTTTATCAAATGTTGGCACCATATTTACCTCTACTCCATTAATGTAATATAATTTAATGGATATTTTGATATTGCATTTCTTGGTAACCCTCAACTTTGCATCCTTTTACTCCACTCCATTAACGTAATCTAAATTAATGGAAATTTTTATATTGCACTGCATGGTAACTCTAAACATTGCATCCTTGTTCAATAATCCCAATGGTTACAAATGATAATTACCATGGACTTCCAACCTAGGCTCACTTATTAAGTCTTATATTATGAGGTTGGTGTATGAACTAGAGTCAAATAAAACATTCACCTTGGTATTCTTAACCTAAATGTCAATATATAATATTTTGGTCATCTCTTTCCATTCCTTGTGATGGGAATTACTTGTATTCACCTCCCTTGCCACTTTAGCATATATAATTTTTAACCTACATCTCAACTACTCTCAATTTGTCTCCTGAAATCAATGCCTAACAGGTTCTTTTTCTTACACTCCTTTTATTTTTCATCTTGGGTCATAGATTTTAATAATTTTCTTCGATGTGACCCTAATTTTTACATGGTTAGAGTGGTTATTTGGATACATATATCAATTTATAGTGGGCACCATCTTCCTTCATTAGAATTTCCCACATGTTATTTTTTTGGAACCTCTTGATTTCCATTTCATGTTGTCCATATCCAAAATTTTGCTTGTGTCCATGCCTCATCAATGGAGTTAGGTTTAAAGAGCACCAATTACAAAAATTGTTCTTATGTCCATGCCTCATCAATGGCCTTAGCTTTAAGGAGAATTAATTACTTCCTTAAATCATTTTATACACAACCCAAGTACTTTATGACTATGTCCAAGCTCAAAGGATATATTCCCAACTAAATGGCTCATTCTTTTAGTGGGATAATGTCATCTTATCACTTTTAAATTTATTATAATAATATTAGTTCAATTAAATCCTTTGTTCTTCAAAATACACAAGAGGGTAAAATTTAGACTTCATGAGACCTCTGAAGATCTCACACCTAACTATTCTTGGATCACCCTCCAATCTAAGTGCTCAATCTTATTCAATGGTCTAGAAGAAGGTTTCGAAAGATAGTGCTCTATATATCATCATTTTATACTTACTTGTTTGATAATGGATTAAAATATTTAGGTGTCTTTCTTATACCTTGTGATCACACAATAATGGATTGGAATTGGCCATATCAAATTATAGAAGCAAGAGAGACAAATTGGTTTTATGGGTGCTTATCAAGGAGAGTAAATTTGACATTAGTGAAAGTAGTGCTTAAATGAATTCCAATCTATTGGAATTCATTTACTTACATTCCAAAAGGAATGCTGGATAAAATCAGAAAGAATTTTTTTAGCTTTATATGACCAACAAAAATGGAAAAGTAAGGGATCCCTTTGGTGAAGTTAAAAAAATACACAAAACCTAAAGAATATGAAGGGTGGAGTTTAAAGAATACACATTTGGTTTGACAATCCATTGTAGCAAATAATTTGTGGACAATGACTATGAAAGAATGCCTATGAGGGAAAAAGTGATGACAAAAAAGTACATAGCTCGTCAATTAATGGCAGATTGGATACAAAGTGAGGTAAACAGGTTTCTAAGGAGATCAAACATACGGGAGGCTATAGTTAAAGGCTTTCATCCATTAGGGAGATGTTTAGTCTTCAAGGTGGGCAGTGAGACAAGGTTAGGATTGGAGAATACCTAAGTATGGCTTGGAAAAAAAACTACAAGCTATCTGAATCTTTAAGATATAAACTAGAAAATATTTAGATTCACGGTTTATAAAATGTAGCGGGCCAAGAAGCACACTCTAATACTCCAATTTAATATGATGCTAAAAATTTGGAAACTTTATGGATAGGGATGTGTTTTTTCCAAAACTTCAACTCTCACTAAATTTGAAGACCATTATCCCAAGTTATGGATCAAACCAATGGTGCAATTCAAAAGTGCCAAAGCAAGAATCCTCCATTCTTATATCAAATTTTAGCACCATATTTACCTCCACCCCATTAATGTAATCTACATTAATGGAAAATTTGATATTGCACTGCACGGTAACTTTCAACTTTGCATCCTTTACCTCCACTCCATTAATGTGATCTAAATTAATGGAAATTTTGATATTTCATTGCATGGTAACTCAACTTTACATCCTTTTTCAATCATCCCAATGTGTACAAATGATGATGACCATGGGCTTCTAATCCAATATAACTTACTAAAGCATATGAACTAGATTTAAATAGAGCATTTAAATTGGTCTTCTTAACTTGATTATCAATATGGAAAATTTTGGTTGGCTCTTTCCATTATTTTTCATGGACATTTTACCACAAAATCCAATAGGAATTGGAGAGGGAAACCCTACATGACAAAAATTTAGATTGTGTTATGAATGGGACAATGGCGCATTGTCACCACATCCAAGATCCCCTACTGTTTACAAACTTTCACCGATGGGAGTCCCGATGATGCAATGATCACCTATAATATATATTCTATGATTCAAGGTGCAAGGTGATGGACTAATGACCTATCAAGTGTTTGAAAATGTAGCTATGATCAAACTTCATAATTTTCATTCTAAATAAGAAAAGTAAATTGTTTATGTATTATGATTCCTCATGCTTGTCTTGGTCAATATATATTTTTGTAAGTCACTAAACTTATCATTCAAGAAGTTTACATAGTCAAGTCAGCATACCCCATGGATTCACCCATTCATATCACATGATGGCTATATAAAGAAGATAACTTTCTATTATTGTTATGAAATTAAATTAAGACATGTATCTACTATGTTTTGTCATGTGAATGTCATCAAAATCGACAAGGAAAAATGTAAAATAATTGTAGAATATACCTTTGTGATCAACAAAGTTTGAGGGCATATATATGAAGGTCTAAATATATGGTCCCTATGGAAATTCTCAGAATTCTATATATGATTCAAACTACAGATATATGTAATTCATATTTTGTAAAAGGATATGAACTTTAATGATGAAGGATATCCCAAACCTTGTGGAGATAAAATATCCAAGCTCTACTTATTGAAGATATGAGTTATGTTCAGATATCATGATTATGTCTTGTATGGAGATCTGAATTCCGTATCTAAGTTTTTTATGGATATATTAGTTCTTTTCATAGATCATGACTATGTTTAGTATGGAGATTCATGTTCTAATCAGTATCTGAGTTTGGTATTTTTTGAAATGAAAATTATAAAATTGATGTGAAAGATATGTAATGATAAACTTCAATTATATTCCTGTGATTAAATAATGATGATCTAAAGCATCAACATGATGACCCAACCATTATATGTGGATGATTTGAGTCAGTGGGAAGATGATTTGAGGTTGTAAGTTGAATCTGTGACATGTTGTTGATCAAAGCTAATGATACTAATCTGAGGTATGAGCCTTCATATGATGTGATAGAAACATAACAAATAATATATTAATGAACCTATGCAATGGGTGGAGGTCAAGTCATGAATCTCATTAATCAAGCTATTCAGACAGGACATGTTGTAGATAGATTACACTTTACATACTTTTGACTACCTTGTGAATGTTACCACAAGTATTGACTTTGATGTATCTCATGTTGAGCTAAATATTTCTTTTAGAAGAAGGTTGTTAGGTTTTTCCCTCTTGAGGGTTTTCCCGAGATAGTTTTTTATCTCTTGTTTCACATGCACCATGATCTTGCTTCATTTATGGTATAATTTCTTCATGAAGAAAAATATGAAGATAGTAAAAGAAGAACATAATATCACAATTAAATATCAATATAAGTAACTCATCATTATTTTGAAATTCCAACATCAAGGAATGCTCAAATTTGTGATATAAGGCTTTAAAAGGGACTTCACACCCTATGGTTTTGTGAATTTTCATGGATGAAGGTACTCCGAATATCAAGGAGATAAGGATAAATGGATTAATATGATATACTTAACGAAGTACTAATTTAATACAACCCTCAAAGAAGTCCCCAAGTTGAGGAAAACTAGCCAGGGTTTCCCTCTTAGGAAACACCTAGGGCACAAAATTTTATGGATAAAAATCAAGTGGATGCCCACCAAACTTGAAGAATAGGTAGTCAATACCCTACACCTAATGTTTAGGCTCTCAAACTCCCGTAAAACCTCTCCCTAAGAAATTCGCTTTAAGCCCTAGGTTATTCATCCTACCTTAAGAGGACCAAAATTTAGAGAGGAAATTTTATGGAGAAAACATTAATTTTACCACCAATGAATTGGATTAGTGCATTGTCCTTTGGTCATATGGAGTGTTAGGAGGCTCAAGATGAGCTAAATATTCTTTAAGGGGGGCTAAAATTGATGCCCTAGGTATCAAGTTTAAGCATTTACCCACTTCAAGAGGTAATTGATTTCAATTGAAAGTTCAAGGATTCCTCCACTAGGAACATTCATTACATGTCATGCATTGTATACTATATGCAATACTCAACTAAAAATCCTTTTCAAAAATTAATTTTCAATAAATAGGGCATGATTATCACATTCTAGAAGTAGCAATACCATAAAAAAATAATTTCAAGAGAAAAAATCATCAACATATAGCACTTACAAGATGACATGCAATATATCCATCCATTATCCAAGAAATAGTTCCAAAGACAAGATTGAACTAGATTAACATCAAAAGGAATCCAAAATATCTCCAATAACCAAAAGAAACAAGTTTGATTTCTTTTCAAGGGGTATAATTCCAAATGTGATGATGATGAGAAACAAAATGAGGCCTTTCATATTTATTGTTAATTTCTCAATGTTCTATGTTATAAAAATCCCTCATAACTATTCTCCTTTTAGTAGCAATAATTTTTCTAATATATTTTCAATCACCCCATAATAGTAATAAATAGTAGATAGAACATAATTACATATGCACAATAAAACATATCCAAGAACAATAGAAACATAGAGATTTGGTCAAAGACCAAGGAAAAATATCATAAGGGGGGAAACCATTTCCGAATTCTTCTTCTATTAGATTGTCACGAAATGTTCAGTAGAGAGATACATAATATGAGTACATCAACAATAAGTCAAAGGTCAAATCCTTGACTATCCCAATCAATAATCCAATATGCAAAATTCAAGTCTGGTTAAACTTCAATTTTGCAATTTTCTATCAAAGTCAATAGTATTCAATGTTTCCCTAATTAGTCTATAGTCAACGGTCAAAATGCATAGAAATTTTTTGTTAAGGCAGTGACAAATTTTACCTCTTCTTCTCAGTCAACCTCAATCAAAACATTATTGAAAATAACCTTCAAATTTGGTCACCCAAGAATAGATCAGAAATCGGTCAAAGTAGGCCAAGTCAACCAAATTCAAAGTAAGTCAAGAAAATCCCAAATCAAAAGTCAAACACGGTAAACATAATTATTTCTCTCCTATTCAGAGGTGTGAGCTCAAACCTTGAAAATTTAGACTAGATTGACCCAATAGAATATGAAATGATGTTTTATGTGATGTCTCCAAATGAGGTCAACCTTGGTCAATTTATATGTGTCCTTGGAGGTTGAGTTTCTCTCTCTAGGTTGACTTGACTTTTTGAGTTGACTTTTCAACCAACATTAAATTTATAATTTCTCCCTCAGCTTCCAAATTTCTATACTCCCTCTCAGCTAGGGAGGAATTACTAGTTGCATCATAAGCCTCGTCATCATCATAATTGTATCAAATCACATCTAGTCTCTGCTCATTTTTTGAACACCCTTGATATAAAGAATAATAATCATCATACGGGAGATCAATCTAACACCCCATAGAATAGGTGAGATACCACTTACCACATAAGGATCACAACCATCCTATTTTATGTTGATCTTCCCACCCTAGCCCTCAAGAGTCAAGTGGTATAACACCTACATCCTATATCTTGGAGAATATACCGAACTTACTTGTGGTAAGGATCACACACATCAAAGTCCCCTCACCCATTGCCCAAATGGGTGGTAATCCCAACAAGCCCAGCTTATGGGTAGGATTAATTTTTTGGTATATTGTTTCAATTCCATACTTTATAGGGGGAGATACCCAACTTTCCATAAATGACAAGGATCACACACACCCTATAGTGATAATTGGGGAGATACCCAACCTACCACAAAGGGTAGGGATCACACACACCTATTTTCCATAGTTCCCTCAACCACAGGATCTCTCTATCTCAATTCCCACCTTGGGAGCTCAAACATGGGGGAAGAGCATAGCCCAATTTTATTTATTATTCGTGACCCTTTCCTGGGAGGGTCACATCCACCATTCCAAGTTTCTCTCTAAAGACCAATTAGAACTTCCCTTTTGGAAAATTCTTGGTAAGTATGTATGTTATCTACTAATTTGAAAAAATGGGATGGATTCTTACGACTCCTCTCCACACCATATCCCATATATAGCGATATTTGATCTCAATGTGCTTGGACCTATCATGGAATGTGATATTCTCAGAAATTCAGATCCCACTCTTGTTGTCACAATATATCATAGTCGTATTCAGTACCTTCTCAAATAACTCTCCAAAGATATTATCCAACCATACTACCTCATAGATATCCACGTGAGAAGAAATATACTCAGCCTCAGTTGTGCTAATATAAACGAACTTCTACTGCCTGATCATCCAAAATATCATAGCAGACCCCAGGCTCAAATAGCACCATGATGTGCTCTTCTTGTCTACAATATTTCCAACACAAGAAACATTAGTGTTTCCATGTAGTCTCACATCTCCAGAAACATATCTCAGTCCAAGATAAATAGTCCTGTGTAGGTATATCAGCACATGCTTAGACGAAACCCAATATTGATGTAGAGGCTCCATCATAAATTGACTCAAAGTGTTCAAAGAAAAACATATGTCTAGTATAGTGTTTACTAAGAACATTACTTCACCAATAAAATGTCAGTACTTAGAAGGGTTCGCCAAATTTGGTCCTACAACTTTAAAACATAACTTCTTAAAGTTCATCTCCATTGGTGTGGCCATGGACTTGCATTATACCATTTTTAATCTTTCCAGCATTTTGAAAACATATTTCCCTTGAGAAAGTTAAATATCAGCAGGTATTTTCCACGCCTTTAATCCCAAGAAGTCGTGCATCAAACCAAGGTCTTTCATCTCAAAATCAGAGGCTAGATCCAACACACACAAAATCTCAAGCCCCAGTGAGGAAAATCGGTGTGAGGTGGGCTTCTTGCCAGGAGGAGTCGGGCGGGGCCACACGGCACCCACTCATTACAAAGAAACCGGACCACGTGGTTGCTGAGCCCTACGAACACGAGATATTACAACCCACAATGCTCTGTGTGAGTCTCGACCTCGAGAGATCGGAATTGATACCGGGTAGATCCCAGCCACTGCAGCTCAGGCGCAGTGAGGACGGCATCCCGGGGTGTTAAGGTGGGCTGCCCACCGAAGCATACGAGGAGTATGAACAACGCCGCACCCCTCACTACATAGACCCGGACACGTGGCTGCGGGCCCTACTCATACACGGGATATTACAACTGTAATATCCTAGAATGGGAACAGCTACAACAAATAGAATATTTTGAGATATTCTAGATTTGGAGCTTCAAAAAATCATGAGAATGGAAATTTAGAGCAGCTCACTAGATGTCCAAGAACATTTCACCAGCATATATAAGAACCTCAGCAATAATATGGCCTATATTCTCCTTCCCAAGTGGGGAAATGCAGCAATATAGGGCATAAAACAGTTGTCTTCAGCAAATTATGCAATAATAGTGGATACTGGGACTTGTATCCCTTATTTTAGACAATATAAAACCAAGTTTCAGAATTGGAGGTGAAACAAATGAAACTAGCTACATTAAACAGATCTCCTCGGCTCAATACAGCTTAAAAACACCCTGATCCCATGACTTTCCTACAACAGAATTTATGAAGACTGTGAGAGTGTAATTCCCATGATGGTTTCTATAGAAAATGATGAAATAAGATTGATCTTGAGTTTATATTAATAAAATAGCATAGAAAGGGAGGTTCAACCTCTTTTACACAAAGAAAAAGACACCCGACAAAGGTTTCCGGCAATATACATGTACAAAAAGCAGCACTGCAGAAAATAACACAGTTTACTACAACTATGTATTAAACATGACTGAATATAACACACAATAGCTGAATAATATATAAAATTACCAAAGGCCCTTCTTATTAGATCTCCCGGAGGGAAATAAACACCTCCTCCTCAAAGACTAGCACAAAATCTGTGTGCAACCCTGCTGCTACTGCACCTGCATAAATGACACAGTTTCTAAAGATAAATACACTGTATATGTATATGGCTGAATGGCCCTAAGCCAAATTATTAATTGAAGCTCAGACCCTTCCCTCTTGATCCCTTAAGCAAGCTGATCCAAAGAGAGGATGAAATTCCCGCACGGGAATTCTTTGCACTAAGTAGTGCTGCAACCACATCTAAATAGTTGAAGCATGAAAGTAGTCAAAAGACCAAATATAGCTGAATATTGAATGATCTCCTTGATGCTATGCCCTCCTTTTTATCTTTGGTGAGCCTCCTCACCCCGGACCCCACACATTGTTGAGGTGACTTCCTAGTGAAGATTCCTCTTCTAAAATTGCGTTGTCCTTGTTGGCTTCCCTCCTCCTTGTAGTAGCGCTGTTGACTTAGTCAACTGAGACTAATCCACCTGAAATACCTCTTTTAAAACTAAGGCATCTTCAATCCAATTCTCATATGTGTGTCTAGGCTGATCCTTGTTCACATTGAGCTAGTTCACTTGGGTGATCTCTTCCTCCTCAAGAATGCATGTTGACTTAGTCAAACTTGACTATATCCCCATCCATTTTGCCCTTGTTCACACTTGAAAGTGTAAAATCCAGATCCTAAGGTGATCTCCTCCCTTAATAAGGTGGAATTTATTCATATCTTTATTGTTCATGGGCCTCCTTTCCCATTTATTCCTCTCCTAAGCGAAAGCATCAAAATATGATATTCCAATTTCTTGTTTGCAAATTTTGGAATATTACAGTCCTCCCCTCCCAAATGTTGCTTGTCCTCAAGAAACTACAAGGATAGGACTGAAGAGCATCCTCTTCCCCCCTGTAGAAACCTCATAAGATGAAATCCTCCAAGGATCAAGGTGCTGCATCATCAATATATCTCCAAGTTTCCCCTCCCAAGTGTGCAAGCCATATATTGGGGAACATCCCAAATCACTGACATTATGTGATAGTGAAACATCCATGGAGGAAAAAATGGGCTATTTGAATGTCCTCTTGAAGCATGAGGGCTGACATATATTGGGATTAATCATCCCCATTTGAATCTCTCCTCCCCAAACTATCAACCAAACAAAATGAGTCACCCTCCAGGATGGAAACTCATGAAGGATCTGTTCCACCATGAGCTCATGCAGAATAGGTGGGCTGAAAATATGAACATGGTAGACAAGTTAGCCTACCCCACACTGTCTTCCTCTCCACTTAAGATGAGTGAAAATATTTTTCTGATCTTGGGCTGCAATAATGTTGCCCTCAAATGGCAAGAAGGGAACTAGACCTCCAAAGGTCCCTTTCCTAGCATTGTGAATCAAGATGGCCCAAACCATCTCATACATGATGGAAAAGAAATCACCACCATATGGCATCCCATCCATCTCATGGCCCTCCTCATAAAGAAACAAAGATTTTTCTTTAGAGGCCATGTCTCTTCCCATGCTCCCCTTAGAACATGTAATGAAGAAAGTGTGGGGATGCTCCTTCCCTAGGAACACAACCATCCAATGTGTTCCTCCTCCAATCATACTCCCCATAAAGGTAAAAACAACATCAGCAAATGGGCTCATGATCGGCATCAAAATGAAAGAAATACTAAAGGTTTCATGTGGTGCTGGAAAGTACCAACAGCCTCCCAAGTGGCCCCAGCGCAGTTTCCCCCACTGCAGCTTCAGGAAATGGCCTGGAAAGTTGTTTCTTGACAAATGGCTTGTTGTGTAAGTCATCACACCCACTAGTAAATAGTAGATGGCTAAATATATCAGCTGAGCATACAAGGAGTAACCAAACACTTGCCCCGAATCATATAGTAGATGGTTGTCTCCATCATAATAGCTGGCCAAAAATGGTCCATTGAGCCTAAAGAAAAACTTGCCCCTTTGTAGAGCAATGCACTGCAAGAAAGTGGTAAGAGCATGCAAAATTTTGTGTTGGACAATCAATAAGTGAAAAAAAAAAATTCTTACGATGTAATGAAAGCAAGATGGTGACTAAATCCACAGATGGATCCTCCATACTGGTATGACATACCCATATGAAGAGGAATGAACCACATGTTGCATGAAAATCCTCCTTCTCACGCTTGGAAATCCAAGTCAAGGAGAACATACCACAATAACAAATGATTCCATCCACTACTCTACTAATCTCACCTCCTCTATGCCCACCAAGTGCATCAAATATGAAGTGATCCTGGGAACACTCCATCAAGAAGTTCCTACTCCAAAGTGACAGCGTTGTTGGCCTATGCAAATAGGCTCCTGTCAACTCATAAATCCACTCTTTGACATGCCCTATGTCAAATACTCCTCCCATAATGTTGTTGCATACAAGAAGTTCCTTCCAAGGTGGAAGTACTTCCAGATCATCTAAGGCTAAGGATTAGCCTCCTTGCACTGTGCTAGTGCCATCCCCTACTCCTGCAGCATCATGCCAAGTGTGAGATCAAATCTGCCCTTGCACTCTCCCAATCCTCCAAAGCAACAAAAATCTTTGTTGCCTCCTCATACCTCCATCATACAACCCATGTGGTGAAAACATAATGTTCACATCATCATACTACATCCACACTCCTTGGTGCCACATGATGCAAGTACCTTGCCAAGTTCCTCTTATCCTCAAATCCTTCGGGAAAGGATATGCCTCATGATGGCCAAAATCTCTCAAGAGTAGCCAACGCAACTTTTCCTCTTGCTGCCCTATATCATAAATTTGCAAGTGGCTCATCAGCCTCTTTCTCTTCACCCACATCCACTCAACCCCAAGTGGATGCCCCCTATCATTCTTCATCTTGGCATTCTTCCGATGTGGACTACCATCCCCCACAACCAGTTCCTTTTCTTTGCATGTCATGAAGTGCTGAAATGCATCTCCTTGGAGATACCTTAGAGAAGATCTCATGTCCATAACCATCTTGAATCCATCAAGATCCAAAGGTGATAAAGGAAAAATCCCCTCACTGCTATTGTTTGACAGCGTTGATAGCCTCTCCAATGATATAATTGTTGCCTCATACTCCATCTCAAAGTTCATGACATCCTCCAAAAGATCACACTCCAACCTCAAGGGTGGTGTGCAACTCAATAGTGATACATGAGGTTGATGGTTCCTCTCCCCCTTGAACCATTCAAACTTGCACAGCGCAGTGCAACTGCTCTATCTCAGCAGTAATGTTGGATCCTAGGTCATATGAAGACAAATTCCCACAATTCCTAGAAAGATTTGCTGCAATTAATAAAAGTGGAAATCTTCCCATACCTTGGTGGGATGCGGGAACCTCTTGTAGTGTTGCAAGGGCTCCTCCCTCCAATGTAATGGCTGCCCTAACTACTAATGTAGAAGGCTTCTCTCCCAAGGCTGTGACAGTGCTGGTACATTTCTCCTCCCATGGTGGTGTGGGCCTTCTCTCCTATTATATTACTCCATAAAAGGTTCTAATCAGCCCTTGAGTGAACTCAGAAAAAGAAGTCACTCTTGTATGGCTTAAGTGACTGAACCACCAAGCATTGGCTTCACCCTCTAGGTGCAGTGCTGCAACTTCTACTGCCTCCCTCTCTACCACGGGATGTAGTACAAAGAATGCCTCAAGCTTCCTTGCCCAAGCTCTTGTTGTATTTGACCCATCAAATTTAGACAATAGGAATCTATTTCCTTTGATTTCTCCTTTGCTGCAGGGTCTTCTTTCTTCTCTCAATTGAATAAACTGAGGAAAATCTAGGGTCTCTCTGAAAGCCCTAGGTTGGCACTTGTATTCTGCCAAATACCCACTCAGGATCTCATGCTCTAAGTGTTATCCTTGCTCTTCACTTCCTCTATGAGAACAGGAAGTGTATGCATCTCTTTCTTCCTCCTGAAACCTTCTAGAGGTCTCACTGCAACTCTCTCCTCCTTGAAACCCTCTTGGAGTTTCAATGCATTTCTCTTCTTTCTTCTTAGATCTGAAAATGGATGAGAGTAATCTCATCCTCTCCATAATTTTGTTCTCCTCTCCTTCTTAACTTCTGATTGGATCTGAAATCCATAGCCTGAGCCAAGATGGCAGCTCTGATACCACTGTAATATCCCAAAATGGGAACAACTACAACAAATAGAATATTTTGATATATTTTAGAGTTGGAGCTTCAAAAAATCATGAGCATGGAAATTAGAGTAGCTCATTATATTTCCAAGAATATTTCACTGGCATATATAATAACCTCAGCATGAATATGGCCTATATTCTCCTTCCCAAGTGGGGAATTGCAGCAATATAGGGCATAAAACAGCTGTCTTCAGAAAATTACGCAATAACAGTGGATACTGGGACTTGGATCCCTTATTTTAGAAAATATAAAACCCACTTGCAGAATTGGAGGTGAAACAAATGAAACTAGATACATTAAATAGATCTCCCCGGCTCAATACAGCTTAAAAACACCCCGATCCCATGACTTTCTTACAACAGAATTTCTGAAGACTGTGAGAGCATGATTCCCATGAGGGTTTCTATAGAAAATGATGAAATAATACTGATCTGTAGTTTATATTAATCAAATAGTAGATAAATGGAGGTTTAACCTCTTTTACACAAAGAAAAAGACACCCGGCAAAGGTTTCCAGCAATATACATGTACAAAAAGCAGCACTGCAGAAAATAATGCAGTTTACTACAAATATGTATTAAACATGACTGAATATAACACAAAATAGCTGAATAATATAGAAAATTACCAAATTCCTTCTTATTAGATCTCCCGAAGGGAAATAAACACCTCTTCCTCAAAGACTAACACAAAATCTAAGTGTGCAACCCTGCTACTGCTGCACCTGCATAAATGTCGCAGTTTCTAAAGGGAACTGCGTTGTAAATGGATATGGCTGAATGGCCCTAAGCCAAATGATGAATTGAAGCTTATATCCTTCCCTCTTGATCCCTTAAGCAAGTTGTTCCAAAGAGAGGATGAAATTCCCGCACAGGAATTCTTTGCACTAAGCAGTGTTGCAACCACAGCTAAACAGCCGAAGTGTGCTAGTAGTCAAAAAACCAAAGATATTTGAATACTAAATTATCTCCTTGATTCTACGCCCTCCTTTTTATCTTTGGTGAGCCTCCTCACCCCAAACCCCACACATTGTTGAGGTGACTTCCTAGCGAATATTCCTCTTCTAAAACTGCGCTATCCTTGTTGGCTTCCCTCCTCCTTGTAGCAGCGTTGTTGTCTTGGTAAACTGAGACTAATCCACCTGTAATACCTCTTTTCACACTAAGGGATCTTCAATCCGGTTCTCATACGTGTGTCTAGGCTGATCCTTCTTCACATTGAGCTAGTTCACTTGGGTGATCTCTTCCTCCTCAAGAATGCATGTTGACTTAGTCAAACTTGACTATGTCCCCATCTACTTTTCCCTTGTTCACACTTGAAAGTGTAAAATCCAGCTCATAACGTGATCTCCTTCCTTACTAAGGTGGAATTTATTCATATCTTTATTGTTCATGGGCCTCCTTTCCCATTTATTCCTCTCCTAAGTGAAAGCATCAAAATCTAATATTACAATTCACTTGCTTGCAAATTTTGGAATATTACAGGGCATACCAATCCCTAGGGGCTTTCCAATCCATAGAGTTCTTTCTTCAATATTCACACATGAGTCTTCATGTCATGTACTTTAAAACCCTGTGGCTTCTCTACGTATACTTTATCCTTGAGAACGCCATGTAGAAATGTGGTCTTCAAATCTATCTGGTCAAGTTTCCATCCTTAGATAACAACAAGAAAAATAGTAGATGAGATTGTATTATAATGGTATTGGGGTAAAATAGTAATCATAATTTTCTCCTTTCTGGGATAAACCTCTAGCAAAAAATATTGCCTTATATTTCTTGATACTTCCATGTACACCTTGCTTAAACTTATACAACCATTTAGAAGGCACCATATATTTTCCTTCAGGTATCAGAGTCACTTCCCATATAGAAATCTTCGTGATGGACTTGTACTCTTCGGCCATAACATCTTTCCATACTTTTTCTTTCACAACTTCTTCAAAATTGCAAGGTTTAGCCTATACAATGGTTCTCATATATTCAACATATCACTAGTATCGGCATGGCTTCATGCTTTCCCTTAAGGATCCTCTTGCAACAACATGTTTCTCAGCATCCTATAAAGTGTCACAAAGTCATAGTGGTCTCTTCCTAGTGGTAAGATCACATGGAGATGGATCCATGGGTTCCATAATATCATCAACATGATCAGGATCTATCTCAAGCATACGAGGCTCTTCTTGTACATCCATGGCATCATCCTTTTTCTCATTATTGGAAGGGAAATGAATGTCCCTTGCTTTCCCAAGGGAAGCATCCTAATAAAATGTCACATCCATGCTAAAATCTATATTCCTTTGACTAAGTACATATATTCTATAAGATTTAGAATTTTTTCAATAACCAACAAATGTGACTTTATTTCCTAAAGATTCTAGCTTCTTCCTCATGTTCTTCAACACATGAAAGTAGACAAGGCAGCCAAAGATCCTCAAATTTTCAATTCAGGCTTTACACCTATGAAAGATTCTTCGAGAGAATTGTTATCTAAGACTCAATTAGGACTTCTATTTTGAGCATAAAAAGCAATGTTAGCATATTCTTCGCATAGAAACATTGGCAAGTTTTGATCATGCAACATAGCTCTGGCTGATTCCATGATAGTTTTATTCTTCCTTTCACCCACACCACTTTGTTCAAGGTTATAAGTTACGATGGTCTCCTTCTTGATTCCATCTTCCTTACAAAAGTCAATGAACTCATTTGAAATGAATTCTCCTCCATTGTGAGACCTAAAGATTTTGATCTTCTTTCCTGTTTGATTATATACCAATGCCTTGAAGTCCCTGAACATGCAAAATGCTTGATATTCGTTCTTCAAGAATAAAATTCATGTATTGTGGTAAAATTCATCAAAAAATATTATATAGTACAAGTATACATCGAGAGAAGTCATGGGCATAGGTCCACATAGATCAAAATGTATAAGTAGAAGTATTCTACTATTCCTACTTCCACTTGAAGGAAATAGTCCCTTTTTTTCCCCTCCACATGCTTTCCATTATCACATCCTTGAAAAACTCCATCATGATCCATTCAAATCTCGGGTATCCCAGAAACCATCATTCTTACATGACAAAAAGTTTTGTAGTGAAGGTGAGTGAATTTTTAGTGCGACAACACACATTTATTATTACAATCATGGATAACATATCATATTAGTCTCCCATCGAATTTATAAATGCCTTCAATTCTTGATCCCATGGTGAAGGAATCCCTCAATCTCTATTTTATTGGCCAAGTAATAACCTTACCATTTATGAAAGAAACTTACATTCCTTTTTCCTCCAAGGCAGATATAGATACAAGATTATTTTTCAATCCCAACACATATAAACATATTGTAGATTAATAGTTTAACCATAATCCAAATGAAACGAAACAAAACCAAACCCCTTCACAGGATATGTAGAATTGTCTCAAAGAATAATTCTAAATTTTATCTCCCTCTCAACTAAATTTTAGAGAACTTTTCTATACCCAGAAAATTGTCTAGAAGGCCCACTATCTACCAACCAACTATTAAAAAAATCTAGAGGAGAGGAACTAGAAAGGACAGGAATAAGAAAGTATTCAGATTGAGTAGGAGCTAAATTATTTTCATACCTTAAATTCCTGGATCAATTTTGAGGAAGGTGGGATTCTTCACGAATAGCAAGATCATATGTTCTTCTTATATAGTTATACCTATTATTGTTGTAGCGACGATTGTTTTTGTTGGATCTAAGAGAACTACCATTCTCAGGGAAATCTCTGGCATAGTGACCATGTTTGTGGAAATTGTAACATTGAATGTGTAACAAGTCTCTGTCCCTTTTCAATCTTCTATTGAATTCCATGATGTTGGTGCGGGATTTCTATAATTAGATGGTCTTCCTCTTATTTTCCTCTTCTTGTATTGAGAAAAATATGCAGTAGGTTCTGCTTCTTAATTCTTTTGAATTCTCCATCTAAAAATCATCCTGGTCACTTCTTGATTGTACTTTCCCAATAGCTCAGCAAATGAAGGAAATATGTCATTGAAATCAGCCTCTTTGAGGGGGAAACCTCCTTTACATTACATAAACAAACAATTCTTGGATGATACAAATGAAAAAACCTCCTTTCTATATATAAGATTCCATGGGGTCACAATGTAATCCTGGCAGACCTAGCAATAATAATGTAAGGGTGCAACAGTAATAACAACAATAACAAGTGGTCTTTAATGGAGGGGCTAACAAAATAATAACAATATGGGGACTACATGGGTACAACAATAACAATAAGGGGGATACACTAACAATAATAAGGGACTACACTAGTAATGTAGGGACCTAACATGCCCCTCTCCTTCAAAAAAGTGTTGTCCTCAACGCTTGAGTATTTTTGGATGCTTTTGTATAAAATTCTCATCCTTCCATGTGAAATCTTCTGTGGGTAAGTTCTTCCACTTGATGAGATACTCTGAAACTGATCAATTTCTTAGTTGTCGAGTTCTTGTTTCTGTGACTGCTTCAGGTTTCAATATTATTTCTCCTTCCTCATCAAGTTCTGGTATTATTGTTTGAACTATAATTTTGTCACCAATAACCTTCTTTAAGCATGAAACATGGAAAATGGGTGCACTTGGGAAGATGCAGGAAGCTCCAATTTGTAAGCCATAGTACCAATATTTTGCAACAACTTGTAAGGACCATAGTACTTTGTAAATAATTTATTATCCTTCTTAGCTTGCTTGAGGAACATTTGTTTGTATGGTTGTAGCTGTAAAAATACCCAATCTCCTACATCAAAAATTCTCTCGCTACAATGTTGATCTGCATGTTGTTTCGTTCGATTTTGTGCCAAATTTAGGCTATCCTTTAAGAGTTGGAGAACTTGCTGTTAATGCTCGATGTGATATTCCACTACTTGAACCTTAGAATTTTCTCTTAAAGAGGATGTGATGGACGGTGGATGATATCCATAAAGTGCCATAAATGGGGTCATTTTTGTTGTAGTGTGGAAGGAAGTGTTATACCACCATTCAGCCAGAGGTAACCACTTGACCCATTGTGTTTGTTTTTTAGATACAAAGCAACGAAGATATCCTTCCAAACATTTGTTCACTATCTCATTTTTCCCATCATATTGAGGATGATAAGATGAGCTATGAGCTATTTAAGTACCCAAACAAGAAAATAATTTCATCCAAAAATTTCCAGTAAAAATGGGATCTCTGTCACTTATAATAATCTTTGGGTTTCCATGCAACTTTTGAATTGTTTCCATAAATGTAGTAGAAAATGTACTCACTTTAAACGGATGAGTTAATGCACATAAGTGTGGATACTTTGTAATTCTATCAACTACCACCATGATGACACTCTTTCTTTCGGAATTAGGTAAACCTGTGATAAAATCCATTAAAACCTCCTCCCAACATTGACTTGGAATGGATAAAAGTTGTAGAAGACCCAGGGTCTTAATTGTCTCAACTTTATTTTGTTGTAAAACCAAAAATTCTGCCATAAACTTTTGAATATCAAATTTAAGGCCATCCCAAAAAAACTATTTCTTCACTTTGTGGTAAGTTTTTAAAAATCCTGAGTGTCCTCCTAAGGGAGAGGTGTGAAATTCCTAAAGAATATTTGTTTTAGTTGGGAATTCTTACAAAGATATAAGTGATCTTTCTACCATAAGGAATCATTTTTCCAACTAAATGTATCAGATGTACTGGGATATTGCTGCAACTTTTTAATGAGTTTCCACACTTATTCATCATTCTTCCATTCTTCCCTTACTTCGGTTATCCAATCTGGTTGGATAATAGAAATGACACAAAGCAATGGTTCGACATCCTCATCCTTTCTTGAGAGTCCATCTAAAATAAAATTTAACTTCCCTTATTTGTAGATGATTTCAAAGTCATAACCCAACATCTTTGTGACCCATTTTTTTTCTCTTCTGAAGATAGTATTTGTTCCAAAAAGTATTTAAGACTATCATGATCATTTTTTACCTTGAAGTGTCTTCCCATTAGGTAAGGTCGCCATTCATTTAGTGCATGTAGTATTTCCAACATTTACTTCTTATAAATATCTGTCTGTAAATACTTTATTTTGATTGGGTGACTTTCAAAAGCAATGGGTCTTCCTTCTTCCATTAAAACAACACCAATTCCATTTCTTGAGGCATCACTTTCCACAATAAAGGTTTTTGTGAATTCTGGCGTAGCTAATACCGGTGTTTGGCACATTGCCTCTTTAAGATGTTCAAAGGCCTTAGTTGCTTCAAGAGTCCATGAAAATGCATCTTTCTTTAAAAATGTTGTTAGAGGTGCTACTATTCTCGCATAATTCTTAACAAGCTTACGATAATACCCTGTTAACCCGAGAAATCCTCGCAACTGCTTTATGGTTGTAGGTACTTTCCATTCCTTAATGGCTTTAATTTTGTTAGAGTCTACCTTAAAATCCTCCCTAGGTACAATGTGACCCAGATATTCCACCTATTGTACTCTAAAGGAACATTTGGATTTTTTTTGCACATAAGTGTTTCTCGTCAAATAGTTTGAGCACCCTATCAACATGTTGAACATGATCCTTCCGATACCTATTGTAGATTAGTATATCATCAAAAAATACTAACACAAATTTTCTAAGGGTTTGAAAATGGAATTCATCTACCCTTGAAATGTAAAAGGTGCATTGGTAAGGCCAAAAGGCATGACCAAAAATTCATAATGACCCTCATGAGTTCTAAATATTGTTTTCAGAATGTCTTCAGTATTCATTCTAATTTGATGATATATTGAATTAAGATCCAACTTGGTGAAATAAATTGTTCCATGTATTTCATCCAATAATTAATCAGTCACAGGAATGAGAAATTTATATTTAATACTGAGCTTCTTGAGCTCCCTATAATCTGGACACATGCACCATGATCCATCTGTCTTGTGCACCAATACTACTGGAGCATAAAAATAAATTTGACTAGGTTGAATTATACTAGCCTCTAGCATTTGTGCAATCATAAATTCAATTTCACTCTTTTGGACATAAGGATATTTGTAAGGCCTGATGTTTGGAGGAACACTTCTTGGAATCAAATTAATAGCATGATCATGATCACGAATAGGTGGGAGTCCTTTGGGAGTTTCAAAAACCTTGGAATGATTGTCCAAGACTTTTTTTAGATCTGGAGAAATATATGATTTTGATATTGGAACTTCCAGTGAGCATAATTGTGAAATTACATCTCGTTGTTCTTTCTTCAAAAGATTTTTCAGGACATTAGAGCTTATTATATTTCATGGCTTCCCTGAAATACCTTGTAGTTCAACTTCCTTTCATTCCTCAAAAACTTTTCAAGAAAAGTTCTTGAAAATTAAAAGCTACCGTCCCCAAAGATTGTAACCATTGTACTCCTAATACAACATTAGCACCACCCATTGGAATTGAGAGCATTGGACTATTCAATACATATTCCCCCATGGTTAACTTGATATTATGGCACTTTTAGAGCAATTTATAGTTCCTTCATTTGCAACCATCGCTTGACACTCTAGTGCTGGGTATAGGAAGCAATTCAATTCCTTGGCTACCTTACAATGAATTAAATTATGGGTACTACCCAAATCAATCAACACTATTACATTTTTCTTCATGATATATCCTTCTATCTTAAGAGTTTGAGGAGTGGTAATTCCTACCAATGCATTATAGGATATGGTCAGATTCATTTCTTCTTTTTCTATGGTTGGTTCCTAGTGTCTATCCTCTTCTTTTGAAGTTTCTTGTTTATTTTCTTCCTCATTTTCATAATCTATGTAAAATAATTCCTTCTCAACACACTTATGACCTTTAGCATATTTGCTATCACAACTGTAGCAAATCCCTTTTGCTTTTTTTTCTTCCAATTGTTGTGGTGTCAACTAGCTTGTAGGTTTTGGAAATCTAGGAGTAGCAACACTTCCATCTTTATATTTGTGAGTGGTAGGCTTCCTGTTACACAGTATTTTGTCACCATACCTGTAATCACCATCCCGAAAATTGGAGGACCATTTCAATGACTATTGTGTATTGTCATACCTTGATATAAGTGTCATTACATCCCTTAGCATGTCAAGAACATTTTCACTGTTGATCATTCCTCAAGCAGACTCTCAAAAACATGTGATCTTGGGTCAGCGCTGGTAGGTAGTTATGGCCTCGCACCCATGGAGAAATTAACATTGGGCCCTGCACCCATTGGCGCTCTATCTCAGAAGGGCACCCACACTCAGATGTTTTTGGAAATTTTTTTAAAATAGAAACGAATTTTCCATGCCTAACAACTTCATGCGCGAAGTCATCATGGTTTTTTCGAATGAATAACGTCGAGTTCCTCCCTTTGGCTTCTTGCTTGCTAGAATTGTGCAAATCCCCAAAGGGATAGACCTCTCCTCCACCTCATGTGGGATCCCAAACCACCTCCTCCTCTCCTATAAATACTTCCTTCTCACATTGTTTCAGCTAGCTGAACATTCATTACTATAGCTGGTGTGTAGAAGAAGGCTGAGAAGAATCCATTATCGAGAGAGAGTTTAGGCTCATTGCCTCACCAAGTCCAATCCCCAACGAATGCTTGAGACGTGCCCGACTGAACCCATCGAAGGAGGTTGAAACATCAAGGCATTAAGGTTGTAAACTTATTTTCTCTATCATTAATACATGACTGGTTTTTTGGTTCCAATTTTGTGTTTAATTATGTGCAAAATGTTTGATTCTCCTTGACCAATCGACTAAGTGTAAATGAAAGTATATTTTCGTATGTTGTCATAGTTCACTTGATATTTTTTCAGGTACGCGGACATTACCACTGAAGGACCGTGATGTGTGAAGACAAAGATCAAAGGATCGCTGCTGCAAGTCACAAAAAAGAATTGGACCGAGGTAGGGTATCTATCTCAGTTCATTTTTCATTTATAAGCTAGGAGTCCAAATGTCCAGCATGTTCCCTTGTTGCTAGACCTACCCTAGGGCTAGAGGGACCGCCTCTGTCAGCAGAGGGGATTTTCCTGCTCAACAAGTTGGCGACCATACTGGGGATCAGTGTGTCTTTCATCTCTCGTTGTTCATCTAGCATTTTTCTTGTCTGTTTGAATTTGGTCTTATTGCCACTTTTATTCTTTTTTTTTTTGTTTGACTGTTTCCAGCCATCATACCTACTCTCAGAGTGTTAATTCTAGCTTTTCCTCAGTTGCTCTTTTTCCTTTTTTAGTTTTCTAGCTTGGCGATGTTGTTTCCTTAACAGTCGCACCGACTAGCGCAGGTTGCCTATTTTATAGGTGTGATTTCCCCTGTTCAACGCGGATTATAGTTGAGCAATCACGTTGAATCCTGTAGGTTTTTATTTGGGCCTTATTCCTGAGTTTTTCTAGTGCATCTTGCCTCTGGACTGGATTTTCCCTCCTGAATTAGTCCACTTGAATTGTTTTGACTTCCTTGTCTCATTCTTTTCAATTGTTTGTCCCTCATATGATCAGTGTGGTTCGTCATCATAGGGTGTCTTGGTGTCTTTTGTTTCTTTTTCGACATCCTCTTCACTGACCTTCTGAGTTGTGCATGATTCAGTCTAGTCTTTCATCTTTTTATCTTGTTTACTGATTGTTTGGTCTTCTCTTTCGATTCTACATGTTGTTGGGTCATTGAACTATCATCCCGGTGTCCATTTGACCTTCCATCTGTCACCCTGAGCATAGATCACATTGCTCACTGAGTCGATTTGGAAGTCCTCTTTTTGTGTGAAGGAATGCATGTCTTTTTTGAGTGTGTTTTAAAATCGTGTTGGATTGTTCTCTTCATTTCTGATCATTTCATTCGAGTCACTCGAAACTAGTATTCATTTTGTTCTTTTAGTGTAACAATGCATTCTTATTTCTCATTCATCTAAAAGAACAAAATTTGCATTCTTTCTCTCTATTTGAAAATGAAAAGCACTGTTTTGCATTAGTAGCTTTCTCATCAAAAAGTGAACAACAAGAGAAGATCCTTTCGTTTTCTTCTTTGGTTGTCTTCGAAGCATTAGGAAAAGTTCTTCTTGCATTCAATTGCTTGCTACTTCGTTGTGAACTTCTATCCCTCTCTTAGCTAGTTATTCATCGAATTGAAAATATTTTCTTTCACATGTAGTTGTGCATTAGAGATTCGATATTACATTTGTTAAGGCCTTGAAACGGCAACATAATTTCAAGATAAACTTTAAAATGAGCTCAATCACCCTAAGGAAGCATTGAAACTTAATGCTCATATTTAGAGGTCTAGGATAGTGACATGTTCCGACGTCGTTAAACCTAGTAGATGTCGTTCCTCATTTGGCATTAGACAACACTAGCACGGACTTGTGCTCCCTGTACCATCAAGTATATAAAGGGAGACCCTCCTAGGTTTCCATCCTTTATCCATAGGAAGCCGAGTCTGCCGCCCTATAACCATGATACAGCAAACACAGCATTCGGGGAGACTGCTTGCACATACGTTAAGTCCTTGGTAATTTCTCTTTCATTTGATCACCAAGGTGTATATTGCAGTTCACGGGAACTTGGCACACCCTCTTTCTTAGATTACCTAAGTAGTCATTTTGATCTTTCCGTGACTCTCTAAACAATTGAAAAGATCATCGAGCACTTATCCTTTCAAGCTCGTCCAACCTGAAAGTGACTAGAGTCACCTTTTACCCTTTTCTTGACTCTTAAAATATGAAAAGGCAAATTTTTGTTTCAGTGTCATAAAATTAATTACCCACGCTCACATGCCCATTAAAGTTATTTTCTTGGCTTTTTCATAAGTAATTCCTTAGTGATTGGTCTTGAAGCCTCAAATTGCTTATCTATTTTCTCTCATGCTTTTGAGACAAAATCATGGTTGTGGACCAACCAGTTTCACCATCCCCTTCATTACCTCGTAGAGAAGATCCTTCTCTTGAAGTTTCTTCAGAGACATCTCGGTCTGCTAGGATTTTAGGTTACTAGCGTTCTATTATTCTGAGTGTTCAACCTCTTGCCACTCGATCTCCTCTTGAGGAACCATTTGATATCAATTTGAAACCTCCAGATGTTTGGGCTCATTTTAGGAAAGAAGAAGATCCTCCTTTACCCTCGGAACCGCTTGAATTTCCATTAACACGTGCTTTACTTGCCACTGCTTGTCGCCTTTTCGCCGACAACATGTCTTCACTCGACATGGATGCTACGAGTCCCATCAATAGTGAAGAGATTTATTTTATACGGGAGACTATCAGTTCCCTCCAAAGAATTTTCCTTATGTCTCGGGTCAACCTTCCTCATAGCCTTCTACTCTCCTGGCTGGTTATTGTTCGTTGAGTCAGATGATTTTTGGTGCTACATCTTTGTATCAGAATCTGATATGGTCAGGTACATCAGCTCCCTTGGAGGGGTCATTTTTATCAGGTCCATCCCCCTCGACTCCCATAATATCGATGATCATTATGTCTGTCCCAACCAAGCCTAATGTTTGTGTGGCTTCATCTGCACCATCTGTTAGTGTGATTCTGTCATTACCGCCATCTTCTACTGGTCATGAGATGCTTCATATTAATTCCACAATACCTGTTGGACCCGTCATGAATGGATCACAGCCTCACATGTCAGGAGTCCATCAACCTACTGATAGTGCACCTCCCTCTTCTAATCCTATTCCTGGAGGTTTGACGTACGATTAGTATATGATGGCCATTCAGCAACATAATTGATTCCCCCAGGGTTCTCAATAGGTTCAAGTTCCCACCAATCCTCTGCATTATTAAGATGAGCAAGGAAATCACATCTATCACTATGGGCCTCACCCACAAGGTCCATTGTATGTTCAAACGCCTCAAATGCCAGTTTACCCCAACCATTTTACATACCTACATGGAAAAACCTATGGTCCACAAGGACAACACTTTCAGGGAAAACCTTCGGTCCAACAGGGACAACCCTATGGTCCTATTGGTCAACCTCATGTTCAACAGGGAGCGTCTTATTTTCCCAAGGGGCAAACCTATCCATCTCAGGGACAACCTTTTATGCAACAGAACCAGCCTTACGTTCAGCAAGGCCCAACTTTTGTATAGCAAGGTCAACCCTCCACTGCTCAGTCGGACCAACCTAGTCTTCAGGGGAAACCTGGCTCATTTTAGCCATCAGGCCAACCTGTGCCTCAGGGATAGCCCGACAGATCTCAACATCCAGGCCAACCTGTTCCCTAGGGGTAACCTGTCCAACCCCAGCATCCAAGCCAACTTGCACCCCAGGGACAACCTGTTCAACCGCAACATCCAGGTCAACCTGCACCCCAAGGGTAACCCATGTAGCCTCAGGGCCCACCTTTTATTCCTCAAGGTCAATATTAGATGGTACAAGGTTCGCCCTAAGGCACTAATTACATTCCACAACAAAATCCATATGTTGTTCAAATGTGACCTCAGTGGTTTGCTAGAAATTAATATCCTGGTCCTCAACCGGTGTATGGGCAGAATTATCAGAATTATAACCCTTATGGATAGAATCCTTCGGGACAGAACATATGGGGTTAGAATTTTTCCCAACCTGGTTGGAATCCCATTACTGGTCTTTATAAAAGGCCTGCAATGTCTTTCAATCGGCAGTTTCCTTTTCTTGCTACGCTGGAACTACCCAATGTGTTGAAGTTGACAAATGATCCTATCCTTCATAATCCATATTGGCCTCCAGTTCCAACTAAAATCCCTGGCGATTGTCCCAAATTTTAAGGCAAGTCCGGAGAAGACCCCTAAGCGCATGTTATGACTTGCCATCTTTGGTGCTCCTCTAACTCTTGGGTTGACGATTCAATTCGACTACGTTTTTTCCAAAGGACTCTCACTGGTGCCACTGCAAAGTGGTACATTGAACTCTCCCATGACATCTTTCAAGATTTCAACTCTCTTGCCATGGCATTTGTCACGCACTTTCAGTTACCAGTTCTTTATGAAACTGGGATGCACCTCCTCACATCCTTGAAACAGGATCTAGCTACTCATATCTCCGATCATATTCATGAATGGAGGCAGCATCGTCGTTTGATCAAGTTTGATATTCCTGATCAAATTTTGAGTGATTGGTTCACGACCTATTTTATCAGTCTAATTGCTAAGGACATCGTTATGGGGGCATGTGTTACTGAGGAACAAGCCATTGCTCATGCCCACTACCTCGATCTCATGTACTCTCAATCTGGCACGTTGTATGAACTCTTGCCCGATGCTCTGTGACATGGAACTACCAAAGCACCAGTGACACCATCTGTCGATAGTATCATTGGTTCTGTGTCCCAGACTTCTTGTAATTCTTCTCCAAATCCTGCGAAGAAAAAATCTACTTCTTCTACTGATATTGCTTCTCAGCCACCTCTGAATCTTGGTAAGACAGCGGAAATGAATTTTGTCTAGTCCACTCCGACAGATAAAGCTTCCAAAGGTAAGAAAAAGGGTAAAGGTAAGGCCAAAGCCGATGCCCTGAAACAGGATTCTCCGAAACCTAATTCCGAGGATGATTCAAAACGTAAACCGAAGTGCCCTTGTCTGGTTTGTGATGATGAGCATTACACCAAGGACTGTCCACAACAGGGCGAGGCGAATCGATTGCTCAAAGGCACTCAAGGCACTTTGGTTTTTCTTAAAGAACCTTTCCCATCACAAAAAACTCAGATGGTGGAGCGACCTCAGTCCTCTACCCCATTTGGATCTTGGGTTTTCATGATGAATAGTCCTACACCCATCTCTATTGCTACCCGATCAAAATACTATACCAAAACATGTCAGGCAGTAAGGAAAGAGATCGTTGACGGTCCTCCTCCCCTGCCTGCTTTTGGCCCTCTTCACATTGAAAGACCCAGTCCTGAGCTCGTTGTATGACTACCTTCTAAAGGTGTACTCCGCAAGTCTTCCTATAATCCAAATGCCTGTGCCGCTCAACATTACAGTATTGTTGAGGATTTGGCTCAGGCGCCATCTGTTATCTCCGCATTAGAAGTACTTTAGAGTTGTTTTTCACAATGGAAGGCTTTTCTATCTGTTATCAGAGGGGTTGACCCCGCCGATTCTAGCCTTATCACTTTCGATTTGGAAAATTTCGTCCCACATTTCCCTCACCAGCTTGCACTTCAAGTTGGGATTAATGGAAATAATATCCATCGAGCGGTCGTGGACAAGGTTGCGTCTACTTGCATCATGTCTTCTGAATGTTGGAAAGCCATTAGTTCTCCAGCCGTCAATCAATCTCCAAACGCTTTAGAGGCTTTTAACGGAAGGGAATCTCGGCCTCTTGGTGTTATCGCCAGTTTACCTATTACGTTGGAAGGGAAAATGGTTAATGTTGAGGTTGAAGTTGTTGACGCCAAACTCAATTATAATATTCTCCTCAGTCGTAGTTGGACTCACGCCATGCTATGCATCCTGTCCACTCTCTTTCGTGTTCTTCGATTTTTTCACGAAGGAAAGATCATCACTGTCGATCATTTGTCCTTTTTCACTTCCATGTCTTCTGAGAGCAACTTTCCAATTGTAGATTGTATTCCTACGCCTTATGAGAGCATAGGGCCAGGAATTTTCAAAGATCCTGCCCTTATGGGTCTTTTTTCTTTTCCTCCGTCCAACACTGCTCAGGTCAACATGATATCCACGTCTTCTGATCCGTGAATCATCCCTTCACCCTAGTAAGTTGATTCTTTTAGTGACGTGATGTCGTTAAGCCCAATATAAATTGATTATTGTGAACTTAGATAAAAATAACTTTCGAATTAATCACATCATTAGGATTAGGTCGATGTTTCGAACCAGCTAATGTGGTTCATCCTCAAGACAAGGTGGAGATACTGATCGAGCTCAATGAATAAATAGTGGAGATGATCATTGCCCGGAAATAGCCATTGAGAACTAGCTATTAAGAACTAGTTGTTAAGAACTAGCCGTTAGAAAGTCAGTTAGTAAGCTAAAAATAAGTTAATTGTTTAAATAAAATCTTGTTTAACTAAACAAAATATTGAAAATGGGTTTATAAATTATTATGTAATAGGTAAAAGGGGAAGGGTAAAATTTTTATTTTAAAAATAAAATTAATTAATTATTTAGATAAAAATAAAATAAATCAATTAAATAATATATAACTAGAAAATATAAAATAATAAATAAACAGAGAAACCTAAGAAGAAACTGAGGGGTAAATTTTTTTCTTAAAAAATAAATAAATGAACTAAAGTAAATTAAAATAATTAATTAATTAATTAAAATTTTATTAAAATATAATAGGTGATAGGGAGGTAAAAATTTTATTTTATAAATAAAATAAAATAAATTAATTAATTAGATAAAAATAAATCAATAAATTAATTAATAATATATAACTAAATAATAAATAAAATAATAAATAAATAAAGATATCTAGGAAGGAACTAGGGACGGGCAAAATTTAACAAATAAATAAATAAATAAGTAAAGTAAAATAAAATAAAATAATTAATTAATTAAAAATTTTAAAAAATCAATAAATTAATTAAAATAAAATTAGAATAAAACATAAAAATTTAAACAGACATTAACTGGAGAGAGCCGAGATCCAACTCTTACTTAATTTCCAACCATCATCACGGTTGAGATTCTTAGCATGTCGTTCAATTTCGATCACCTCTCTCAATTTCCTATGGTGGAAGTGATCTACCCTGGCAATGAATTTAGAGTCTTCAATACAAACATGGTGGCAGGATTTCTCCACACGTTCAGCAAGAGTTGAGGTACGGGACCAAGTAATATCCGATTATGTCTAATATTCAGGTCGATCCATTAGGCAAAGAATCCAAGAGCATGTTGTGGATATTAGACAGAATCGGTCCCGTACCTCAGCTCTTGCTGAACATGTGGAGAAATCCTGCCACCATGTTTGTATTGAAGACTCTAAAGTCGTTGTCAGGGTAGATCACTTCCACCATAGGAAATTAAGGGAGGCGATCGAAATTGAACGGCATGCTAAGAATCTCAACTATGATGATGGTTGGAAATTAAATAAGAGTTGGACCCCAGCTCTCGCTAGGTAATGTCAGTTTAAATTTTTATGTTTTATTCTATTTTTATTTTAATTAATTTATTGATTTATTTTTATTTTTTAATTAATTAATTATTTTTTATTTTACTTTACTTTTATTTATTTATTTAATTAGATTATTTATTTGTTAAATTTTGCCCCTCCCTAGTTCCTTCCTAGGTATCTTTATTTATTTATTATTTTATTTTTATTTAGTTATATTTTATTTAATTAATTTATTGATTTATTTTTATCTAATTAATTAATTTATCTTATTTTATTTATAAAATAATTTTTTTACCCCCTACTACCTATTATATTTTAATAAAATTTTAATTAATTAATTATTTATTTAATTTACTTTAGTTTATTTATTTAGTTAGTTATTTTATTTATTTATTTAAGAACAAATTTTACCCCTCTTTAGTTTCTTCTTAGTTTTCTCTGTTTATTTATTATTTTATATTTTCTAGTTATATATTATTTAATTGATTTATTAATTTATTTTATTTTTATCTAAATAATTAATTAATTTTATTTTTGTTTTGGGGAAAGGCGAGGCTCTTCCTAACCCCCTGGTTCCCTACTTTTGATCCTTCCACAGATGTCATCACCAAACTGCCAATCTGGGTTAGGCTTCCTAACCTGCCCGCTCACCTGTGGCACTGTGCGGTCTTCCAAGCCATTGGCAACTCGCTAGGCCACTTTCATGACACAGATCCTTCGAGAGGCCTGCAGGGACTCTACACCTATGGCAAAATTTGTGCCAAGATCGACATCAACAAAGGCTTACCGAACCAAATCATTCTTAAAGCTGGTGATTTCTCTTGGGCACAAACTTTAGACTATGAAAATACAGCATTCTGCTATCGGCATTGTCATCAAATAGGACATCTTCAGAACTCCTGTGCTCTTTTTCTCGCCCAACAGAAGATCAATTTTCACAAATCAAAAGGTAAAAGCTAAAAAAACTTTGATCCTCCTCCCTTGGAGGAAATTGAGTCCTCCAGCTCGGATGAGGATGAGAGTGATTCAGAGGATGAGATTGACACTCAGCAGCAGCCGCTCTCCCCCATAGTCCCGGAGAAGGCCCCTACATCCTCAAATCTTCATAAACGTGCACATGAGTCCAATACTTCGGACTTGGATAAAGAACCTCCTTCTCAACCCAGTAACATTCTTCAAGTGGTTGCGATCAAACCGTCCCCTGACGGCTGGGTTAGAGTCACTAATAAGAAAGGGAAGAAACCTCGTAAAGTGGACTCTAACCTCTCTGGCTAGAGCTCCTTTTCTGCTTCTCTTGTCAGTTTCTCGCTTCCATGGTGCTCTGTTGTTTCCATGTGGCTCCTGCAGCTCCCTGCTTCTCAGGATTTCTTTCTTTTATGATAATCTTGTTTTGTGGTTTCCGGTCCCACCTGTCTGAGACGTTGGTCTCCTATTGGCCTCTGCCTTGGCTTCCCTCTTGGAAGGTGATCTGTGCTTTGTCGCTTGCAACTGGTGCATTTTGTGTCCTTGTTGTTCGACGTTGTTTTTGTGCTCACTGTTTTAGTTTGTTTCATCTCGAATATGTCCGGTTAACTTGGGCTCCCTTGGGTTCTGTTACCAGCTTATCCTTTGTAACACTATGTACGATATTCAACCTTAATACAACTGCTGATTTACAAAAAAAAAATATATATATATTTTTTTTTAAATAAAAATTTTACCCCTCCCCTTTTACCTATTACATAATAATTTATAAACTCATTTTTAATATTTTATTTAATTAAACAAAATTTTATTTAAATAATTAATTTATTTTTAACTTACTAACTAACTTTCTAATGGCTAGTTCTTAATAGCTAGTCTTAACGGCTAGTTCTTAACAGCTAGTTCTCAACGGCTATTTCCGGGCAATGATGCATCTCCACTATTTATTCATCGAGATCGATTAGTCTCTCCACCTTGCCCTGAGGATGAACCACATTAGCTGGTTCGAAACGTCACCCTAATCCTAATGATGTGATTAATCCAAAAGTTCTTTTATGTACATTATGGATCACAAAAGTCTTAGATCTAATATTGTGAACTTATTTCGGCTTTGGCTTTGCCTCCCTCTGATCATACTCCTTTGAGTGTGCCTCTTGACACGTATTCTCAATCTCCTTGGCTCGACGCTTCAGATTCTCCGAATCCTTTGAATGAGATATTTCCCACTGATGAGGCCATCATGGAAACCATGTCACTTGAGGATCTCCCTTGGGACGATAGTCATCATCGTTCCTCCTTTATGCCTGGCCTTGGGGCCATGGAAAATTTTAGGGGCTAATATTCGCAGGTGGGCTAATTTTCCATGGTTTTTCCAAAAAAAAGATTCACTAATTTCCATTTTTTTATAAAAATGATTCACCCAAATTTTAAAATATAAAATTATTTTTCCTTAAAAATTTCCAACATTATATAGACAATATATATAATATCATTATAAATTTGAATAAATTTACAAATACATCAATAAGTATTTTATAGTTTTCATATTAAGGACTAGTGAGATTCGCCAATTTTTTAAACTTCAAGATAAATTTCCATCCTTAAAATTTTCCCTTCTTAGGGCCATGTCTACTTGTCTTGAGAAGTTCGCTTCCCAAGCTCCTTCCCATGGGAAACATGGGAAACATTACACAAATGATGCCTATTGACATCTCCATTAAACCGGGGGTTTTCGAGAACATCCATATTGGGGTGAACTGTTCTCCTTATGAGATCGAGGTCTATACTAGTCTCTTCCGAGAGTTTCGAGAATTTTTTGCTTGGTCCTATAAAGAAATGCCCGACATCGATCCGAGTATAGTTGTGCATGAGATCCCTACTTATCCTGACACGAAGCCTGTTCACCAACGTCTTAATCCTGTGCACCCTAGAAAGGCAGCCACCATCAAGGGAGAAGTTGAAAAACTTCTTAAAGCTGGCTTCATTTATCCGATCCCCTTGACAGAATGGGTTTCTAACATCGTTCATGTGGATAAAAAGCAGGTTACTATTCGTGTTTGTGTGGATTACCATGACATCAATCGTGCTTGTCCTAAAGATAACTATCCCGCTCGTTTTATTGACTGAATCATTGATGAATGTGCTGGGAGTGAGATATTTTCCCTTATGGACGTGTGTTGAGGAGTTAAATCCCCTCTGCGGACAGAGGCGATCCCTACTAGCCCAGCACGGGTCTAGCAACAATCATCAAATGCTACAGCGCAAGTTCCTAATTGCGAATAAACAGACCAACGATGGAGGCCTACCTAGAGTCCAGTGCTATGATTCGTAGAAGAGACAACGTTCCCGTTCCTCAGCCTCGACACATCACGGTCCCCACGATCTCTGTGGATGGACACCTGCACATGCAAGAAACAACACGAATACAAGCATAAAATCCAGAATACGCAACTATATATCAGTCAAAAAGGATATAACTCATCATTATCATAAGTGAAAAACAGAGTGGAACCATAACCAGTAGTCATTCATTAATAAGCAATCGAAAGAGAGTACAACCAATGTTCTGACGCTGAGGTCTCCTTCGGAGGGGTCTCCAGTCGTGCACGTCTCGCAAAGCCTGCCAGGGATGGGACAAGCCTCTCTTAGAGTCTCTCGAACGATAGTCTCCTTGCTTGAGTCGGCCTTAAGGGAAGAATGAGGGCTCTTGCAGCATGAAGGCTCTTGGGAATTCGGAGATTCAAAGCTTAGGCACTTCAAGACTAGCTTGCAATGGCAATGAGATAGCTTTTATAGATGGAGGAAGGGAGTTGGGATCCCTATAATCGTGGGATTGGCCCTATCTTCAAGGAAGCTTCCATGAGAGGTGGCAAACCACTTCCCTTCCATGGAAATCCCAGAGCCAAACCTCCCAACTCAAGATAGATAGCAGTTTCTGAGTTTGTTGAAACGAAACTTCCGCCATTCTTATTTAAAAAACACTCCTTAAATTGGCTGGCGCGACTGTGACTCTGGGACAGAGCGCCACTTGGCGCGGCCTCTTTGTAGGATTTTCCTCATTGGTGCGAGTGATGAACTGGCTACCCACGCCAATGCAAAAAGGGATGTTTTTATGGTTTTTTGCAAGGAGATGTCTTTAGGGCAATTGAAGCTCATGTTTAGAGGAATGCAATGATAATGGTTTCAAGGCATGACATTGCTCACAAGTCACATAATGGGCCCTCCAATGTGCGGGACGGGGAATGGTAGGGACGGTGACAAATTACTGTGTAACAGATGCCCCCTAAAGCATGAGGCCTGAGAGAGAGAGAGGGGGGTGAAATGCTTTACGAGAACGTGTCCAACTGAAGCTCTGCCGTCGAAAAACCTGCGTGGAGAAATACAACTGATATCTCAAGTACATGATGTATATGCATGGTATGGGCGCAGCCATCTAAAACAGAGTATACAATAATCCAGATCTAAGGTATGGTCGCAGCCATCCAGTAATAAGTCATGTAAATAATAATCCACAAAATCGCAGCCTGGATTACAACAGACACAATCCAGGGTCTTGCGCTCCATCTCAACCCAAACAAAGTACAAGTTCAAGCATGCGAATATGTGAGCTGAAGTCAAACATGCAAGAACATCGTCTGATTACCATCCAATGATGAAAGTCGTTAACAGACGCGAGAGGAACCACCAATAATGAAAATGGCCCTCAAGGTACTACAGGTACAATCTATGGTGTGTGAATCAATGAGCTGGTGTCGAACACCCATAGAATCACTCGATCGGAGGCCAATGATGAGAACCTCACGTCGAATGCGACGAACCTGCCATTGAGGCATGCAGGCTCCAAGGTACCATAAAGGAGTCTCTAGATCAACTTCCTGGATAATGAGCTAAAGTCAACAGGAAGTGACCTTGATCGAAGGTGGGCCATAATGTTTCCCACATCATCGACACGAGACAGAGGAACATGATGTTTTTGTTGTGAATCAGGATCGTATGAGAATCAGAGGAAGGTTGATATTCGCAGAGGTCAACTTCTCTTGAACATGTAACGGCACTAATAGTGGTTTTGGCAGTATTTGACATCAACGGATCAGAGGTCATGGTGACAAGGCAATGAGCAGAGGAGAGGTCAAAAAGGATTACCCAAACCCACGGAAGCAAGTGAAAAAACGAGATGAGATGTCCCCAACCCGACACGAATGCAGACAAGTGCCATGTTCAAGAGCGACATACTGCCGACGACAACGACAATGGTTCCATTTTTCCCCCACCATTTCTGGCGAGTACCCCAATTATTTTTGATAACAAGCTTGAAGGGGATAACATATGCTTGTAATATAAGTCCGCCCTTCGGGCGAATCCATCCTAGTGCATTTAACGAGTCCTAGGAAGGAGGAACTCGGGGAACGTCATTTCGACTAGATCCGATGTCATCAGGGTTTAACGAGTCTGACAAAGGAAGAACTCGACGTCTTTTCATATTTAGAGAGTTCGAAAAGACATCGGAAAAGTAAACTCTAGCGGTCCCTTTTCGTAAATAGTTCCTCAGATCCGAAAAGGTAGAAAACAATATCCGAGAAAACCTCCTAGTCGCGATAGGCTAGGGTATTCCTTTTTCGTAATCAATCTATCCCAGCCCGAAAAAGGGGTAAACGTATACTGGGTAGATGTCGATTCGTGTCCATTTTAATGAGATCGAAACGACAAGGGCCTCGGAAATCTTTTCATGTTTAGAGAGTCAGAAAAGAGCTGAAAGATGACTCCGAAAGTGAATTTTTCGTGTATTTACCAAGTTCGAAAAAGTATAAAATACAACTCTTTTTCATCGTTAAAGTCACGGAAAAACCTGTTGCTGCACATACCAAGCAAGTGTAAAACCCATTTCCGACATAACATATTAAAATATTTGAGAAAAATAACTTTTAAAACCTATCCTGTGTCGAAAAAGTTATAAATATGCCAAAATGGTAAAAAACAAAATTACATTTACTATTTACCTTGGTGAAAAGCAGCAGTGGTCCATTTGGTGTGCAAACTTCTGACGGTGATTGCGACAGATCCGGTCTACCATTCATATTCTCGTCTATTACAGGTAAGAGGCGCTTCCCTGTACTTCATTTCAATCCACTTTTTAATAGTTTTCCCTCATGTATCAGAGTTCTATGGCCACTCTTTAAATTTTTAGGGCTGCGCTCATTGGCGCGGGTATCGGGCACGGACCCGCGCCAATGGGCTTTTATATGTAAAGGCCTTGCGCCACCTGGCGCGACTGTTCACAAAACAGCTGTGCCAGTGGCCGAACCCAAATTTTCGCCTAAAAATTCGAGATTTTAACCAATTTGAATGAATTTTGAAGCCTAACAGAGAACTAATTAAGGGTTTGTGACCATGTGGATGCAGGAAATCAAGCAAAATGGTGATTGAGTGGAAAGAAAGAGAGCATGGAGAAGAGGATGAACAGGCCATAGAAAACGAGGCTTGCATGAATGCCCTCAGAAACTGTGGGTTAAAGAAGTTCTTCCTAACACCCTGTTTACGAGCTCAGCCTGAGCTCCTCCAGTATCTGATCAATATTTGGGATGAACAGGAACAAGTGTTCAAGTTACGAGACCAGGTGTTGGAACTGGAGGTCTCTGATGTGTTCTTTATAACCGGACTGTCTCGTAGAGGTCCAGTGCCCATCCTGACTGGGAGCAGACCATCCGACGAGAAGATGTAAGAAGTGATGGCACGAGTGTGCCCAAGGGCACAAATGGGATCAGGGAGTAAAAAGGTGGATATTCACACCATCCCCGATCTGGCATTGATGGTAGTCCTACATACCATCACGCGGGCTGCAGGGTCACAGGCACCGCACGAGGCCACAAAGGCCCAACTCCTGCTGGCCTCAGAATGCATGAGTCCCCTATTGTTTTATTGGGCTACAGCAGTAACAATAAACATGAAGAGACAGCTCACGAAATGCAAGCAAGCCAAACTGAAACAGTTCGGCTACGGTTCCATCCTGGTGTCGTTTATTCTGGAGCAATTACCAATCTTCCAAGTCCAAGGGGCCATTGTAGCTGAGCCGATTCCACGAGAGCCAATAATGGCTCGCTGGGCAACACTAATGCCCAGAGCTAGAGGAGGCCAACAGATGTCCTAGAGGCCAGAGTTTTTTGGGTGGTTGCAGCGCCAGTTGATCGTAGTGGAGGACTGGGCATATGAGGAACCGACTTCACCGGAGACCCAGATCTCCCACTGCCAGAAGGAGATGACTGGGACGAAGAGTTGGGTATGACCTCATCTCTTTTGATTTTTTATGTTTTATTATTTTTTTTTGTTAATACACATTCGTCCTAACACATTTTATGTGTATGCAGATGCGGGCCCCGAGAGACCAGTCGGTATGTCTCTAATCGCGCGGAGGACTCTTCTCGCCCCTGCTCCTCAGGCAGAGGGCACAGGAGGGGAGGATTTGATCCAGAATCTCAAGGGTATCGCCCGAGGGATCCTGGACTATGCCCGGCTAGCGGATGTACCGATGGCGTACCAGCGACATACGGTGGGAGTACCTAGTCGGATCCACTGACTTCTGAGACGCTTAGTGCGTGCAGTTACATGTTATCATGAGCACCATGCGGATTAGACTCTTAGGGGTTTTACCACACATATTTTTTGAGAGACATATCGTCTCCGGATGTATTTAAGACGATTATGTATATTTTTTGACTTTATGTGACACACGCTATGTAAACATTTCGATATCTATATATATATGCATATCTATTTCTGGATGGTTCTTTCTTTACATGTGATGATGATTTACAAATTGCGCAAATTTCTGTCTAACACCAAATTAGCTACCGCATCTATTAATGTATTCAAATGCCTAGGTATATGTTGATATGTAATGTAGTCAAAATTCCTTTCCAGTAATCGAATACGCAGATACAAACGTAAAATGGACGGGTTTCTTACCGAATAGTGTCCGTTTAGCTGTAACACTACAAGTTGCAAATCTAGATACACAAGCAATTCACGGATACCAAGGTTTACTTCCTCAGTTAATAATTCTAACACAGCAATATATTCCGCGATGTTGTTCGTAGTACGTCCTAGACACACACCTTGCAGGTTGACCAACTCACCAGCAGGATCATAGATTACCCAGGCTGCTGAAGACAGATTCCTGGTACTGCGGGAGGCACCATCCGCGAAACCAACAACTGGATGAATGGACATCTGCACAACCAGGAAGACCTGATCAGCAGAAAGATGTTTACAAGGCACACCACACCATACATGCACACAAATGAAAAACACACACCTATGTACACACACCACACCAAGAAATCACTTCAGGCATAGTACTTTTTGAGGTACAGCCCATTTCTGGGTTGCGCCAGCGGAACTCCTTCATAATCTATAAGCTCATAAGCCCCATTTTTCAAAACGCGTTTTACTATATAGGGCCCATGCCACATAGGCTGGAACTTACCGGCTCCAAGCTTTTCATGTGCTTGATCTTACAGGAGGACGAGGTCTCCTTCGATAAAGGAACGAGGGGAAACAGATTGATCAAAATGAGTTTTGACCCTCTTCTTTTGTGCTTCGATAACCAAAGCAGCCAGACGACGGGTTTCATCTAACCGTTCCAGATACAGAAGACGTTCTTCCTCAGCAGAAGTATTAGGTAGAAGTTCCACAGCTAATTTCAAAGAAGGAATCTCGCATTCAACCGGAAGAGTTTCTTCCAGACCATACACCAATTGAAATGGTGTGAATCCAGTTGCACTCTTTGCAGATGTTCGGTATGCCCATAGAGCTGAGAAAAATTGGAGATGCCAGTTGGATTTGTGAATACCAACTATTCATTGAAGCATAGTGACCAGAACCTTGTTCACTGCTTCAACCTGACCATTCGCTTGAGGGTAATATGGTGTTGAGCTGTCGTGACGCAAGCCCAACTTTGAAGTCAGCTCAGCCATCATATAATCTCGGAAATGAGTACCATGATCGGTAACGATGGCCTGAGGAACCCCGAACCGTGAAATAACATGGTTGAATATAAATTGAGCAGCCGTTTTACCGTCAGCAGCTAGTGTAGGCATCGCCTCGGCCCACTTGGTGAAGTAGTCGACGGCGACAATTATATACGCATGCCCCCCGGCCGAGTGAGGGTTACACGTCATAAAATCCATGCCCCATTTTGCAAAAGGGCTGACGGTAATAACAGGATGCAATGGGAGAGGCGGCGCGCGCATCTTGCGCTGAAATATCTGGCACGCATGACATTTACGGATTGTGGTGATACAGTCTTTGAATATGGAAGGCCAGAAATAACCTGCTCGCAGAATTTTCTGGGCAGTAGCATATCCAGACATATGTCCACCACAGGCACCACTGTGGCAGTCATTTAGGACCTTTTCAGCCTCCTCCAAGGTCAGGCACCACCGGAGCACCGAATCTACTCCAATGCGGTATAAGGTATCTCCTACTATACGGTAGGGCTGGGACTGATGCCGAATTCGACGACGGGCAGCTTTATCCAACTCAGAATGAAATTTCAAGATCTGAAGATACACAATTATGTCACCATACCAAGGGTCACGAGTACTGATGAGGAAAATTGTTTCGTCCGGTATCTGGTCTTCAAAGTGTGAGGGAGCGGAGTCTGTAGGGAGAGAGCATATAAGATCCGCGAAAACCAGTGATTTAGTTGACTTAGCGGTAGTGAAGTCTAAGTCAAACTCCTACAGGATAACAATCCACTTGGATTACTTGCCCCCTAGTAATTGTCGAGAGAGAATATACATCATAGGGTTGCAATCTGAAACCACTGTTATTGTACACAAGAGGATGTAATGGCAAAAGCGCTGCACAGCGTGTACTATGGCTAACGCCAACTTCTCGACATGAGCATAACGCATTTCTGGATCGAGAAGGTTCCGTGATAGATAATAAACAACATGTTCATTACCGTCATCGTCATCCTGCACCAAGACCATGGCTATGGTGCTAAATGCGGCGACGAGATATAAAGTGAAGTCGCGGTGGTAGTCCGGAGGACGAAGCAACGGAGCATTGACAAGAAACGTCTTCAACTTCTCAAAGGATTGCTGAGCGATTTCGTCCCAGTGGAAGGGGACGTTCTGCTTTAATAGACGAGTGAATCCTTTGGCCACCTCGGCATAATTCGGGATAAAGCGTCGAAGAAAGTTCGCTTTCCCTTGCAGACTCTGTAACTGATATAGGGAGGAGGGTGATGGGAGATTAATGATGGCCTCAACCTTTAAAGGGTCAAGGCGGATCCCATCTTTCGAGACTATGAATCCCAAAAGACGGCCAGAATCCACGCCGAAGACGCACTTATGAGGATTGAGCCTAATATTGTAGCGCCTGCAACGAAGAAAGATCTGGCGGAGATGTTCGGGATGGTCCTCTCGCTTAGCTGAATGAGCTAGCAAGTCATCCAGATAAGGCTGAACGATATGGCGAATGTCATGAAAAGCGTAGGACATCGCATGCTAAAAAGTGGCTCCAGCGTTCTTCAAGCCGAACGGGAGCTTTTTATACGCGAATGTACCCCACGGACAGATGAATGTCGTCTTGTGTTGATCCTCGGGTGCAATATTGATCTGATTATACCCCGAGAAACCATCCATCAAGGAATAAATCTCACTTCCGGCACATTCGTCAATGATCTGTTTTATGAACAGAGTGGGATAATTATCCTTTGGACAGGCGCGATTGATGTCGCGATAATCAACACAGACTCTAATCGTACCCTGCTTTTTATCGACAGGGAAAATTTTGGAAACCCATTCTGTGAGGGGGATGGGATAAATAAAGCCCGCGTTCAAAAAAATTTCAACTTCTGCCTTAATTGCGGCGACTTTCCGAGGATGCATGGGGCGTAAGCGTTGGCGCACGGGATTCGCACCAGGATAGGTTGGAATCTCATGCACTATGATACTGGGATCAATCCCCGGCATTTCCTCGTAGGACCAGGCGAACACATCTCTGAATTCTTTAAAAAGATCAGTCTATACTTGAATCTCATCGGGAGAACAAGTCACTCCCACGTGAACATTCTCAACGATCCCCGGTTTAACGGAGATGTTGATCGGGATGGTTTGAGTGATTTTTCCCAGATTACCCTCCGAAAAAACCTCGTGCATCAAGATGGGCATTTGAAGAGGAGGGGTAGGAACCTGAGAAGCATAACGCTCCAGATAGTCAGTCATTGCCCCCAAGCTAGGCATAAAAGAGGAGCGATGATGTCCATCGCCCCAAGCCAGCTCCTCAAGAGACATAGTTTCAATGATGGCTTCATCGGAAGGAAAAGTCTCTTTGAGAGGATCAGGAGAATCGGCCTAACCAAGCCAGGGGGATTGAGAGTAGACGTCGAGAGCCATGCTCAAAGGATCATGCTGAGGAGGTGGAGGATCAGATGCGGCAACAATTTCACAGTAGCTGATCTCTACTGGAGTCAAGGGCATTGATTCTCCAAACTCAAACACCTGCTCAGGCGTAGGAATAAGCCAGGGGTCATCGGACCTGGAAATCATGTTAACTTGAGCGGTGTGCGGTGGTGGTGCGGGAAAGATACCCATGAGGACGGGGTCTTTGAAAAGACCGGGTCCTACACTGTCAGGGGGATTCAGAATCTGATCCACGTATGGTACGTTGTTCTCGGAAGTAGAGGTGAAGAAGGACAACTGATCCACCGTGACGATTTTGCCCTCGTGAGGGAACTTAAGAAGTCGAGAGACGGTGGATGGCACGCAAAGCATGGCATGGGTCCAGCTGCGGCCAAGAAGTATGTTGTAGTTGAGCCTGGCGTTGACTACTTCAACTTCCACGTTGACAGTCTTCCCCTGTAAAGTTATCGCTAAACTTTCGAGAACACCCAGGGGTTTGGATTCCCGACCATCAAATGCCTCGAGGGCATTGGGAGAGGACGTGAGGGCTGGAGAGCCGATGGCCTTCCAGCAAGCAGATGACATAACGCAGGTAGAAGTACCTTCATCCACACGGCCCTATGGATATTCAGACCGTTAATCCCGACTTGAATAACAAGAGCTATCTGATGTGGAAGTCGGGGGGAGAAATTCTCTAAATCGAAGGTGAGAAGACTCGAATCGGCGGGGTCAATGCCACCGATTGCAGACAATAAAGCCTTCCGCTGCGAAGGAAAACTTTGAAGAACTTCTAGCGCAGACATAGCAGAAGGCGCCTGTGCCAAATCCTCAACAATGTTGTAGTGTTGAGCGGCACGAGCATTCGGATTATAAGAAGATCTTCGAAGAACACCTTTAGAAGGTGGCTTCACAACAGGTTCAGGAGTAGGCTTCTCGATTTCCAACAAGCGGAGACAGGTGGGGGAGGTGGTCCATCCGCAACTGCCTTCCCGGGTGCCTGCCGCGATTCGTTGTAATCCTTCGAACGCGTAGCGACGGAGATAGGTGCAACACTCTTCATCATGAAAACTTGGGACCCAAATGGTGCAAATGGTGACAGTTGTTCGACCATCTGGGTCTGCTGAGATGGGAATGGCTCCTTAAGAACTGCCGGAGGCCCTTTTGAGCCCTTGAGAAGTTGACTAACTTCGGATTGTCGTGGACAATCCTTGGTATAATGGTCCCCTTCACAAATGAGGCAAGGGTACTTCGGTTTACGCTGAGAGCCATCCTCAATGCGAGATTTAGATTCTGGCTTTGGGGCATCAGATTTAGATTTGCCTTTTCCCTTCTTTTTCCCCTTGGAAGTTTTCTCCGTAGGATTGGCCTGAACGGCATTCACTTCCACGGTTTTTCCAAAATCGGATGGGGCGGGATTAGCAGGAGCATTGCTGGAAGAATTAGACTTCAGCTTCCCATTCGAAGATTTCTTCAGATTCTAAGAGACGGAACCAATGACACCATCCACCGCAGGGGTAGGCGGAGCCTTAGAGGTTCCGGACCGTGGAGCATCAGGCAAGATATCATAAAGCATGTCGAACTGAGAATACACAAGATCCAGATATTGGGCACGTGTAATGGCTTGTTCCTCTGTCACACACGCTCCCATCGCAATATCTTGAGCGATTTTATTCACGAAGGAGGTGGTGAACCAGTGAGTTAGTATCTGATCAGGTATGTGAAAGTTGATCAGTCTACGACGGCGCCACCACTCATGAATGTGATCAGAGATGTGAGTGGCTTTATCCTGCTTCAGAGAAGTCAGGAGGTGCGTCCCGGCTTCATAACAAACCGGTAACTGAAAGTGCATGAGGAAAGCCATGGTTAAAGAATTGAAATCTTGGAAAATGCCACGGGATAACTCTATGTACCACTTAGCAGCAGCTCCAGTTAAAGTACGCTGGAAGAGGCACAGACGAATCGAATCGTCAACCCAAGAGTTAGATGAACACCAAAGATGATACGTCATCACATGTGCCTGGGGGTCCTCTCCAGCTTTTCCCTCAAACTTGGGGCAATCACCTGGTATCTTGGTGGGAACCAGAGGCCAATACGGATTATGTAAAATTGGATGATTGGTCAATTTTGAAACATCCGGCAGCTCCAAGGTAGCCAGGAACGGCAACGGCGAATTAACCGGCATGCTAGGCCTGGGATGAGGACCGTTACCTGTACTCCACAATGGTTGTGAATATCCTTGCCCCCATGGCTTCTGTCCCGTAGGATTCTGACCGTAGGGGGTGTAGGTCGTATAACCAGACTGATTTGGATGCTGGTAACTAGAATGTGGGGCTTGATAACCAGAGTACGGACCCTGATTATGTGTCGGCCCAGTGTAAGCAGCATTTGGATTTGGCTGCTGAGTGTAGGTAAAACTGGGTGGAGGAGGATAATACTGAGAGCCTCTGGGGTGGTTATAGTTCGGTTGAGATTGACCATGAGGATAATAACCACCCTGAGGATGAGTAGGCTGCTGAAAAGTGGAACCCTGCGGAGCCTGATAAGTAGGGCGCAGCTGTTGATTTGGTTGCGACATCGAATGAACCGGCTGCTGTGCAGGGTTAATGGAATGAGCGAGCTGCCCTGAGTGAACAGGTTGACCCGACTGAGAGGGTTGCCCTGAATGAACAAGTTGACCTGGATAGACAAGTTGTGCCGGTTGCACAGGCTGACCTGGCTACGAAGGAGCCCCAGGTTGTACCGGATGGGCCGGTTGGCCTGGAGGCGGAACACCAGGTTGTGTCGGATGGGCCGGTTGGCCTGGTGGAGGAACAAGGCCAGGTGGTTGCTGGAAACCGGTTTGACCTGAAGCAGAACCATAGGATGGTCCCGGCTGATATGCAATGTTAGAGACAACGGGATACTGCGGTTGCATTGGTAGAGAAGGCTGGATCTTCCCCCCAGGACCATAGACCGGTCCCGGTTGGTACCCCGGTTGAGGTTGAAGTGGTTGACCGGAAGGGTTGTAATACTGTCCTTGCGGACTGTACGATGGCCCTTGCTGGCCCGCAAGATAGCCTTGGATGGGCTGCCCCTGTGGGTCATAAGGATAGCCAGGTTGGCCCGAAGGTTGGCCTTGGAAAGGTTTCCCTTGCGGGTTATAAGCCTGGTTATAAGGTAAACCTTGAGCATGGAGGTAAGCCTCAGGAGCGGGCAGACGTAAAATGTCCCTGTGCTCGTCATACTGACCTGGAAAAGCATACACGGGTGTACCATCCTGTGCATAGTGCGAAAAATAAGAGCGGTTGGGATCTTGGGAGGATGGTCCAACCTCGGGGTTCGGCTGTTGCAGAGACAACCGATACTCCTCCGGAGAGATGTTCTCCGGTATAGCAGTCGCTAGATAGATATCTTCAGTAGTTGGCATAGCCCTGGCAGAGGGTGTTGTGACAACAGGAGAAGAAGCGGCCACACAAACAGTGGGCCGAACGGGTACAGAAGTAACGGGTGTCTGAGGAGACACCCCGGGTGTAGGAGCAGCTGGCCTCGGAGAAGGAGCTGACACTCCCATAGAGGCTGCGGCAGAAATGATCTGACCCAAAGACCTGTATCCTGGTGGTAAAGAGGGACTGGCTGTCGACATGTCAGCCAGTTCAGAGTTGTCTCCTGGAAAAAATCTTCGTGGGAAGAGCTGATAGTCTTCACCAGACGTTGGGATTTCCTCACCAGAATCACTCATGGTTGAGCCTACCATTAGATCGCGCAATAGACGACGAGGACTAGGAGGAAATACAGCAGCAACAAAAGGCGAACCCGATGTAAGAGAAAGGAAATCAGCTCCTAATCTCAATTCAAACACAGGGTCCGAAAAGGGCCATTCGAACTCAACTGGTCCCCCAAAGGGTTGCTCAGAAAGAACCGGTCCCCCGTCAGGAAACTCAGAAACAATAGGTTGTTGCGGTTCAACAGAGGATTGGGAAACCTCCGATGAATCGTTCGTCTAAGGACTACCAGTAGACGAAACCGAAGGTTCCGCCACTGTGGCAAACGACAAGAGAAAAAGAACAAACACAAACACACGATCAAACAGTCAACAAGCAAAATCTAAGAGGGTGTGTAATCGTGGGTGATTAATTTTTTACCACATTGAAAAATAAGAAACTTTACCGTTTCATGTTTTAAGAGTCGAGAAACGATAAAAAGGTGGCTCTATCTCTTTCAGATTTGACACAAGCGTGAAAGGACAAGCGCTTGGCGATCTTTTCAAATTTAGGGAGTCAGAAAAGACCAAATGACTGCTCGGGAATACTAGGCAAAAAGGGTGTACCAAATAACTGTGAACTGCAATATACACCTTGGTTTCAATAATGAAAGAGAAATCAACCAAGGACTTTCCGTATGTGCAGGCAATCTCCCCGAATGCTGTGTTCGGTGTATCACGGGTATAGGGCGGCAGACTCAGCTTCCTATGGATAAAGGATTGAAACCTAGAGGGGTCTCCCTTTATATACACGATGGTACGGGGAGCACAAGTCCGTACTAGCGCTGTCTAAATCCAAAAGACGAACGACAGCTGCTAGGTTTAAAGACACCGGAACACGTCTCTAGCCTAGACCTCTAAATGTGTTTCGTTAGATTTCAATGCTGCCTTAGTGTAAATTGAGTAGATTTTAAATTTGATCTTCAATTACGTTTCAGTTTTCAGGCCCTAACGAATGTGTGTTCTCAAAAATTCCTAAATGCAAAGCTACATGCCACAGTACATCATTTCGTTCGATGAAAACTAGCTACGGAAGAGTTGAGAGTTTCTACACAAACAAAATGATCGGAAGACAATCAATGATATCTCTAATGCAACTAATGAAATCGAAAACTTTTCATTCAAATCACTAATTACTAGTAAAATCGAAAAGACTTCAATTTCCACTAATCAACCAAAAGCAAAAGAGATTTTTTTTAAAAAAATTTCAATGTTTGATGGCTAAATGCACTAAACACACTGAAAACAAAAGAGAAGCAATTTGAGAAACAATATTAAGAGAGAAAAACAAACAAATTTCACTCAATGACGCAAGCAATCAGATCTCAAATCGACCAAAGTCTCTCAAAACCAAGAAAAAGTCTCAAACGCTCCAATGGACCGTGTGATCTAGGCCCGAAGCAAGACCAAACGAAATTTGAATGAAGAAAAGAGCAATCACCCAAAAATCGCAATGAAAAGGTGAACAACCACTAAGAGAATGCGGAGGAGCAATCAGAGAATTGACTGGACTAACAAAACACCAAAACTCCTAAGGAGGGCTCGATACACAAAGCCACTAGATGCCCTAGGGCTTAAAACGTGAAATCGATGGAGAAAAGCAAACAACCAAAGGACGGAGGCAAATTCCCAGTCAAACAGGACTCCAACACACTCAGGTAGCCGAAAAACCAAGAAGAAAAACACTAACCAGACCCAGAGAGCTCAAAAATGAGCAAACCCTAATGCCTCACAGGAGTGGCGCGACTGTGAGGCTGTAACTGGCGCCAGAAAGCAATTGGCGCGGGCAATACAAAAGCAACATGTGCCAATTGGCGCGACTGTCGAGCTAAAAAGCGCGCCAGCAGAGTTCCTCAGCCAAAAAATAAAAAATAACTACTCTAGAAGCAGATCAATGATATCCAAGCAAACCAAGAAGAAAAAAATAGCAAAAGAACCCAGCCCAGAAGGCCAATCAAGCAAGGAAAACCACGAAACAATCAAAAAGAGACGATCAAAACTAGACGCTCCCCAGCGGAGTCGCAAAATTGTTGAGGAGGTAAATCCCTTCTGCGGACAGAGGCGATCCCTACTAGCCCAGCACGGGTCTAGCAACAATCATCAAATTCTACAGCGCAAGTTCCTAATTGCGAATAAACAGACCAACGATGGAGGCCTACCTGGAGTCCAGTGCTATGATTCGTAGAAGAGACAGCGTTCCCGTTCCCCAGCCTCGACAGATCACGGTCCCCACGATCTCCGTGGATGGACACCTGCACATGCAAGAAACAACACGAATACAAGCATAAAATCTAGAATACGCAACTATATATCAGTCAGAAAGGATATAACTCATCATTATCATAAGTGAAAAACAGAGTGGAACCATAACCAGTAGTCATTCATTAATAAGCAATCGAAACAGAGTACAACCAATGTTCTGACGTTGAGGTCTCCTTCGGAGGGGTCTCCAGTCGTGCACGTCTCGCAAAGCCTGCCAGGGATGGGACAAGCCTCTCTTAGAGTCTCTCGACGATAGTCTCCTTGCTTGAGTCGGCCTTAAGGGAAAAATGAGGGCTCTTGCAACATGAAGGCTCTTGGGAATTTGGAGATTCAAAGCTTAGGCACTTCAAGACTAGCTTGCAATGGCAATGGGCAAGCTTTTATAGAAGGAGGAAGGGGAGTTGGGATCCCTATAATTGTGGGATTGGCCCTATCATCAAGGAAGCTTCCATGAGAGGTGGCAAACCACTTCCTCTCTATGGAAATCCGTAGCCAAACTTCCCAACTCAAGATAGATACTTGTTTCTGAGTTTGTTGAAACGAAACTTCCGCCATTCTTATTTAAAAAACACTCCTTAAATTGGTTGGCGCGACTGCGACTCTAGGACAGAGCGCCAGTTGGCGCGGCCTCTTTGTAGGATTTTCCTCATTGGCGCGAGTGATGAACTGGCTACCCGCGCCAATGAAAAAGGGGATGTTTTTATGGTTTTTTGCAAGGAGATGTCTTTAGGGAAATTGAAGCTCATGTTTAGAGGAAAGCAATGATAATGGTTTCAAGGCATGACATTGCTCACATGTCACATAATGGGCCCTCCAATGTGCAGGACGGGGAATGGTAGGGACGGTGAAAAATTACTGTGTAACAACGTGTTTTCTGGTTACAACCAGATCAATATTCTTCTGACCGATAAACACAAGACCGCCTTCATCTGTCCATGGGGTACCTTCGCAAACAAGAATCTCCCTTTTGGTCTTAAGAATGTTGGGGCCACATTTCAACGAGCAATGTCGTACGTTTTCCATGATATTAAGCGCATTGTTCAACCTTACCTGGATGACCTTCCGGCTCATTCAGCTAAGCATAAGGACCACCTAGATCACCTCTGTCAAATATTTATTCATTGTAGACACTACAACATTCAACTAAATCCGCATAAATGTGTCTTCTACGTTGATTCTGGTAGAATCCTAGGATTTATCGTCTCTAAAGATGGAATCTGTCTCTACCTTCTTAAGGTCAAAGCTATTGTCAATCTCCCCTCCCCTTCCTCTTTACATCAATTGCATAATCTGCAAGGGAAAGCTAACTTCATGCACTGTTTTATACCGAACTATGTTGAAGTAGCTAAATGATTCATGCGATATGCTTAAGCAAGGCGTCCTGTTCCTCTGGGATGAGATTGCCCAAAAATATTTCGATGCACTGAAGACATTACTTATCAATGCTCCTCTTTTGTGTCTTCCCATTTATCATTGTGATTATTCCCTCTACTTGGCTGCCGTATTTATCACTATTTCCATGGTTCTGGCACAGGACGACGACAATGGTGACGAGCACGTCATTTATTATTTGAGGCGCAATATTCTCGATATCGAAACACGTTACGCACATGTCGAGAAATTGGCATTGGTTGCTGTTCAAGCTGTCCAACGTTTTTTCCATTATATTATTCTCCGCATAGTAAACGTGATTTCTGATTGCAACCCCATGACCTATAAATTGACTCGACAATTGTTGGGGGGGAAATACTCAAAGTGGATAGTTATCCTCTGAGAGTTCGATTTGGAGTTCACTACTGCCAAATCAAAGAAATCATTGGTTTTTGTTGATTTGATCCGCTCTTTACCCTCTGACTCTGCTCCCTATGGTTCTGAGGAACGCATTCCCGACGACACCCTTTTTCTCATTAGCACCCTCGATCCATGGTACGATGATATCATTTTCTATCTCCAGACTTCCACTTTCCGATTCAAGTTGACGAAGGATGCTCGTCGATGCATCCACCATCATTCGCAACCTTATCGCATAGTCGGAGATACTATATATCGCATCGGAGCTGATTCTATTCTCCACCAGTGTTTAACCCTCGAGGAAGTTGAAAAATTCCTCAATGGCTGCCATACTGCCATTCTAGCGCATGTGGCGGTCACATGTCTGGATATTCTACTGCATAAAAAATCCTTCGTGCTGGATATTTCTGGCCTACCATTTTTAAAGATTGCATTGTCGCTATCCGTAAGTGTCATGATTTCCATATTTACAAACGCAATATGTGCGCACCACTCGCTCACCTCCATTATGCCATTACCGTTGGTCCCTTTGTGAAGTGGGGCATCGATTTTATGATGTGTAACCCTCACTCGGTCGGGGGGCATGCTTATATTATCATAGTCGTGGACTACTTCACTTAATGGGATGAAGCAATGCCTACACTCACAGCTGATGGTAAGACGATTGAAAAATTTCTGTTCAATCATGTCATTACCAGGTTTGGTGTCCCTCAATCCATTGTCACTGATCATGGCTCTCATTTTCACCATTACATGATGGTTGAGTTGACTTCTAAGTTGGTTCTACGTCATGAAAACTCAATGATGTACTAACCTCAGGCCAATGGCCAAGTTGAAGTCGTGAACAAGGTTCTAGTCACTATGCTTCAACATACAATAGGGATGCACAAGTCCAACCGGAATCTCATGCTATTTTCAGCTCTCTGGCCTTACCAAACCTTAGTGATGGATGCAACCAGATTCACTCCATTCTAGCTTGTTAATGGTCTGGAAGATACCCTTCTGATTTAATGCAAAATCCCTTCTCTCAAAATAGTTGTTGAATTACTGCCTGATACCTCGCCAGAGGATGAGCGTCTTCTATATTTGGAGAGGCTTGATGAAACTCACCACTTTGCTGCCCTAGTTATAGAAGCACAGAAAAAGTGGGTCAAAGCTCATTTTGATCAGACAATTTCCCCTCATACCTTTGTAGAAGGAGACCTCGTCCTTTTGTATGACCAATCTCATGATAATTTGGGGGTAGGAAAATTCAAACCCATGTGGCATGGGCCCTATATTGTTGAGTTAATTTTGCAGAACGGGGCTTATGAGCTAATTTACAATGAAGGCTATCCTCTGAATCAACCCAGAAATGGGTTGTACCTAAAAAAATACTATGCATGATTTTTTTCGTGCATGTCCTTTTGTACATAAGTGTGTTTTTCATTTTTGTACATTTTTTGGCTTGGTGTGCTTTGCGAGCAGTTTTCCTGCTTATTATGTCGTTGCTTACTGTAAATATGTCTATCACTCCTTATGTTGGTTTCGCAAATGGTGCCTTCCGCAGTACCTGGAATCTGTCTTCCGCAACCTGGGTGATTTATATTCCTAATGGTGAGTTGATAGACCTTCAAGGTATTTTTCTAGGATGAACAACAAAGAATGTCATTGAATACAGTGTCGCCATTGAACTCTTAACCGAGGCCATTGCTCTTGACATTCGTGCATTAATTATGAACCTGGGCTCTCAGCTTGTTGTTCTTTAGCTTAATGGGCATTACTCTATTAGAAATCCTCAGATGTTAAGGTTGTATTTGCATGTTCGTTTATTAGAAAGGAATTTTGATTATATCACATATCAACATATTCCTAGATGAATGAATGCGTTAATTGATGCAGTAGCCAATATTGTATTAGATAGACATTTTCATAATTTGTAAAAGCATCATCATCACATAATAAGATTTAGATAGGAAAATAAGCACACACACACACACACACACACACATATATATCAATTGTTTGCATCCACGTGCATCATAAGATTAAAAAATATGTGTTTTGGTTACATCTCGAGACATCATGTCTCTAAAAAATATGCAGAAATAAAGCCTAGGCATCTAATCAGCATGATGTTCATGATAACATGTCACTGCAAGCACAAGCTGCCTTAGTAAGTGCACGCACAGGTCACCTTAGTAAGTGTTGGATGCGGTTAGACACCCTCGCAGTGTGCCTCTGGTATGCATAAGGAACATCCTCGAATCTCACGTAATATGGGATTTCACTTTTGAGTCCCTCCAAGTTGCGCATGATCTCCTCTTCCTCGCTTCCCTCACCATGAGGGGCTGCCTCGAAATCGTGTTGAACTCTCCATGCTATATGGGACATCCCTGCAAGTCTCTCTGGGCCAACATCTGCAATACATGGATAAATATCAGAACACATATAAACAAAAAAATAATAATACTCATCAAAATCAAAAAATGAGTTTTTACCCAATGCTTCATCCCAATCATCTCCTTCCAGGAGTGGAAGGTCCGGATCACCCATGAATTCAGTGCTAGTATAGGGTCAGTCCTCCACGATGATGAGTTGTCAATGGAGCTAGTCGAAAAATTCCAGCCTCCATGAAATATGTTGACTGCCTCCCGATTGAGGCATCAAATTAGCCCAACGGACCATTCGTGGCTCTCGTGATGGTGGTGTAGGTACTATTACCTCATGGCATTGAAATATTGGCAACCGTTCTAGGATGAACGGTACCAAGATGGACCCATATCCAAATTGTTTTAGTTTTCTATTTTTTCACTTTGTTAACTGGCGCTTCGGGTTGATTGCTACGGCCTCCTCCCAGTTGTAAATGGTTGGATTCATACAATCCACGGAAAGTTGAAATTGTGTTTGTGTAGCTTTGTGAGGGGCTTGATATCCAACAGCTCATGTTATAGTGTACAACACTACTTTTAGTGTCAAATCAGGTATTGTTTGGATATCTATTTCCCCACTCTTAAATCCTTTCTTTTCTCCTGGGAAAAATGTCTATTAGCATACCCATGCTCTCCATCATAGGATGCATACCTATCAGGATCGGTGTTACTCCCCTCCGTGATAATCCAGTGATGAAATATATGTCAGAGACTTCGATCTCCAACTCTTGATCGTGGATCATAAACCTTTCCTGATCGGTGTCCCATACACTGATCAAATACTGTAGAAACTCCAGCTGAGCTCGAAGACACGGTGCCATGAATAATTTCAAGAGCCCACAATATCTCAAGGCATCCATTCATCTCACATTTCTCATGGCTAGTTCATCTTCCTCCCCATGCTCTCTTTCCTTCCATTCAATGACCATTTTGGCTTTCAATCACCTGTAAAACCAATATTGGGACTTTCATTAGTCAAATATTTCACTTTTGAACTGTTTAATATGACTATTTAAGAGAATTTTCAAGAAAAAATGGTTGTGGTGATTGGTCCAGTTGTTTTAGAAACAACAGCGTCAATTGGTGCCTCCCTGTTAGAACTTTAGGCGGGTTGGCGTGACTCCATGCCCGGAACCCGCGCCGACTGTCGCACCCAAACTTGAACAAAATTCCCCAAAAAATCATAAAAAACTAAGAATGCAGGCAATGAAATCTAGCTTAAAATGCAGGCAAAGATGTGAGCTCTTACTTGGAGAAGACAGATTTGCGATAGGTCTCCTAGATTTTCTGCTACTAGCTCCACAAGATCACAGTTAAAAATGGTAAAATTCTCACAAGAAGTGAAAAGGTGAAAAGTAATTCATTTTTACTATTTCTGTCATTTTATAACATTTTAGAAATCCTAATTAGGTTTTTAAGCTTATTTTTTTATTATTTTAATGGTTTATCTCGAAAAATGGGTTTTACGTGCATTTCTTATGCAACAACAAGTCCTAAACATGATGAGGATGAAGTGACGAGTTGTATTTTATTACTTTTTTGGACTCAGTAAAAATACGAAAAATTCACCCCTTGGAGTCATCTTTCAACTTTTTTCTGACTCTCTAAAATTGAAAAGATTTCTGAGACCCTTGTCATTTTGAACTCATTAAAGGCTATGAAACTTCATCTTCCCAGTATACGTTTACCCCTTTTTCAGGCTAGGACAAATTATTTACAAAAAAGGAATACCTTAGCCAATCCCAACTAAAAGGCTCTCCTAGATAATTTTTTCTACCTTTTCGAATATGTGAGACTACCTATGAAAAGGGACCTGTTGGAGTTTTCTTTTCCGTTTCTTTTCAAAATCTCTAAACATGAAAAGATGTTGAGTTGCTCCTTTGTCAGACTCGTTAAAACCTAAATGACATCGAAAATCGTCACCATGATGTTGACGAGTTCCTCCTTCCTATAAGGGAACATAAAATGTACTAGGATGGATTTGTCCGAAGGACAAACTTATATGACAAGCATATGCTATCCCCTTCAAGCTTGTTTCCAAAAAATAATTGGGGTACTCGCCAGAAATGGTGGGGGAAAATAGAACTAGTTCTCAGTCGTGTCAGCAGTATTTCACTCTTGAACATGACACTTGTTTGCAATTCTTATCGGGTTGGGGACATCTCATTCATCATTTTTCCTCCTTGGGTTTGGGCTATCTATTTTGACCTCTCATCTGGTCTTCGCCACATCACCATGACCTCAGATCCCTTGATGTCAAATACTGCAAAATTTCAGATTTGTGTCGCCAATATTTTCAAGAGAAGTTACTTCTACAGTTTTCAACCATTGGTCCTTTGTTTAGTCCTGATACACTATCATCTTATTCTTCTCTCTTGTGTCAATGATTTTGGAAACATTATGTCCCTCCTTCGACCAGTCACTTCCTGTCGACTTCAGCTCATTATCCAGGAAGTTGATCTAGAGACTCCCTTCCAGTACCTTGGAGCTTGCATGCCTCAATGGCAAGTTCTTCGCATTCAACGACAGGTCCTCATAATTGGCCTTGGATCGAGTGATTTTATGGGTGTTCGACTCCAGCTCACTATTCGCATTCCACGGATTGTACTAGTTGTACCTTAAGATCCATTTTCATTATTGGTGGTTTCTCTCGTGCGTGTTAATGACTTTTATCATTGGTCGGTAATCAGGAAAATTTCTTGCATGTTTGACTTCAGCTCACTAATTTACATGCTTGAATTTGTACTTGTTCAGGTTGATATGGAGCGCAAGACCCTGGGTTTTTTCTAATGAAATATAGGCTGCGAGAAGATTTGGTTTATCATGACTATATGCATGACTCTTCTGATTAGATGGCTGCTACCATACCTAATTATATTTGATGATCCTTATTACTGGATGTAATCTATTATGGATGGTTGCGTCCATGCCTTGGATCTTATTATTGGATGTACTCTATTATGTATGGTTGCACCCATACCACATATTCATGTATCAAAGATATCAATTGTACTTGTTCTTGCAGGTCTTCTGACAACGACATTTTTCTTTGGGCATGTTCTCATAAATAATTTCACCCCTCCCTCTCTCTCGGACCTCATGCTTTATGGGGCATCTGTTATACAGTATTTTTTTATCGTCCATTCAATCCCCATCCCAAACATTCGAGGACCATTTCAGTGACTTTTGTGTATTGTCATACCTTGCTATAAGTGTCATTGCATCCCTTGGCATGTCAGGAATGTTTTCTCTGTTGGTCATTCCTCAAGAAGATTCTCAAAAACATGTGATTTTGGCTTGGCGCTGGTAGGCAGTTATAGCCTCGCACCCATGGAGAAATTAACGCTAGGCACAACGCCCATTGGTTCTCTGTCTCATAAGGGCACCCACGCCAAGTTTTTTTTGGAAAGTTTTTTAAAATAGAAATGAAGTTTCCATGCCTAAAAACTTCGTGAGAGGAGTCATCATGGTTTTTTTGACTGAATAACATCGATTTCCTCCCTTTGGCTTCTTGTTTCCTAGAATTGTGCAACTTCCCAAAGGGATAGATCTCTCCTCCACCTCATGTGGTATCCCAAACCACCTTCTCCTCTCCTATAAATAATTCCTTCTCACATTGTTTCAGCTAGCTGAATAGTCATTACTATAGTCGGTTTGTAGAAGAAGGCAGAGAAGAATCCATTGTTGAGAGAGAGTTTAGGCCTGTTGCCTCACCAAGTCTAATCCCCTACGAATGCTTGAGACACGTCTGACTGAACCCGTCGAATGAGGCTGCAACGTCAAGGCATTAAGGTTGTAAACTTCTTTTCTCTATCATTACTACATGACTGGTTTTTTTGTTCTAATTTTGTGTTTAATTATGTGCAAAATGTTTGATTCTCCTTGACCAATCGAATAGTTGTAAATGAAATTATATTTCTGTATGTTTTCATCGTTCACTTGATCTTTGTGCAGGTACGCAAACATTACCACTAAAGGACCATGACGTGTGAAGACAAAGATCGGAGGATCGCTGCTGCAAGTCACGAAAAAGCGTTGGACTGAGGTAGGGTATCTATCTCAGTTCATTTTTCATTTATAATCTATGAGTCCAAAATTCTAGCATGTTCCCTTGTTGCTAGACCCACCCTAGGGCTAGAGGTATTACCTCTGTCTGCAGAGGGGATTTGCCTGCTCAACACTTCCTTGTCGCCATAATTTTTCTTTCAATTTTTCTTGCCAACCTGAATGCCTTCTCCAATGAATCAAGTTTCAAAAGGCGAACCTCATGTTGGATATTATCATTTAAAGTCCCTATGAAGACATCAATCCCGTGTTCCTCGGGAATATTATTTACCCTTATATTCAATTTTTGGAAGTCCTCAATGTGATCCACCATTGTACCCTTTTGTTTGAGATTTATCAATTGGCTAAAGAAGGTGTTGTTCTTTGTATCCTCATAATGTGTTATCATTTCCTCTGTAAAAATTGACCATGTGACAATTTTTTTATGAGAGGAAAGCCATCGATACCATACGAATGTATTGTGTTCTAAATATAAAGTTTCAACACATACCTTTTGTGTGTTTTGCACATTATGGAGATCAAAATATTGCTCCATCTAGTATCCATGTTACGGGATCCTTGCCATCAAACTTCCTCATATCGATATTTGAAATATGGTGGGTCTTCAATCCAACGTTAGAGATTATCAAATCATGATTAATGTTTATTTTGTTCTCATCATAAGTTTCCTCTACTACCTTTTTTCCATTAGGAATAATTTCTTGTAGCAATTGTGTCAAACCTTCCTTCAAACCTTCCATGTCTGCTTTTAGTTTTTCTTTTATACTATCGATCTTAGCTTCCATGCCTTCAAACCATCCATCTTAGCTTCCACACCATTAATCTTATCTTCCATGTCGTTCTTTAAACCACCCATCTTAGTTTCCATGCCATTCATATTAGCTTCCATGACATTCATCTTAGCTTCCATGCCTTTCTTCAAACCATCCATTTTAGCTTCTATTTCATTTTTTGTTACTTTTTCCAAGAGCAACATTTGTTGCACTTGGTCTCATCATTTTGATACATTATGTTACACTTATTCCTCTTCATTCTTCATAATAGAAATTTCAGAGGACTTAATGGGCGTGGAATTATTTTTGGGAGGCATTTTAGAACCCAATACTGATATCTATGCTTAAATATATATTTGGAATCACTTAAAAATGATTTTTCAAACAAACGTTATGCAATTTAAAAAAAAGAGATACACACATTTTTCTTTCTTTTGAGAAGCTCGCTATTGATCCTTCTTTATCTATGTGATTTTGGATCCCCAAGCTTTTAACTTCGGATCTATAGTATCCCTCTAAGTCTTATTTCCAATGCGTTAGGTCAAACCTAATTTGGATTCTTCAAGACAAAGTTATTCCCATTCTCCCACAATGACCTAATTATGGACTAGTTCAGTAGATCTAACTTGTACAGCATGCCACGTGTAAATGTTTCGTCTTTAGGTTGTAAAATTGATCCACAAGAAACTACAGTCCATGTAATTTCAGCCACTTTTAACATAATCTGAATCTGATGCTCAGAGAGAAAGTTATGACAATTTTCTCAAGGTCACCTCTTTGAGATGAAATTATGAATCCTGCAAAAACCCTAAATTCCTCATATCACATCTCCGAAAATATAGCTAACAAAGATCTAAAATTTTTACACAAAGTTCCTCTGGATTTCGACTCAAATGGGTTTTTTTTCAGCATCTAAAACTTCGTAGAAGAAAATTTATAGAAAAAATGCTACGATAACTTGTTTGTAGCATTGGAACCCTAAAATGCAAATCTTTGATACCAAATGTTATGAAACCAACTCACAAAATAGAAGAAAATCTAGATCAAAATCTTAGAAATCATCTTCTTCGAGGGGGAAACCTCATTTGCATTACATAAATAAACAATTATTGGATGATACAATTGACAAAGCTTCCCTTCTATATATAGGAGTCCATGGGGTCACAATATAATCCTAGCCGACCTAACAATAAAATTGTAAGGGAACAAAAATGACAATAGTGGTCTGTTATGGGGCACAATAATAACAATATGGGGACTACAGGGGTACAACAATAACAATAAGCGGGCTACACTAATACTAAAAAGGGACTACACTAGTAATATAGGGACCTAACATTTAGTCCATACACAAATTTGTCCACCTTGAGGAGCATGACAGAGTAATTCCATGAAACAAGTCTCATACTACGGTACTGAGTGACTCCCCTACTTTAATGCATTGAATTCATTTAATTTCCTCTCAAGGAACTCCTATGACAAATAGCGTTCTCAAAAATTTTCTTCAAACAATTCCCAAGTCACTTCTGAAATATCCATCCCCAATTGGGGTAATAATGTCTTCCACAAAAGTAGTGTGTTTCCATTTGGCTGGAATATACCCATCTTGACCTTCATGTTTGAGGTGTAATCTGTCAGGGTAAAGTACCTAGCAATGTTTTCTAACCATGCCTCCGCAGATTCACCATCCGTGGACCCCCAAAACTCTGGAAATTTTACCTTTTACAAATCTCGGCGTACATCATTTCTTGTAGTGTTTCAGGGTGCTTCATTTTGTATGATAGGTCCTCCATGCTCCCATTCTAGACGGTTTATTAATGCCTCAAACATGTGCTAGAATGATCTCATTAATTTCAACACTTCTCCAGTTGGTATTTTTTCTTGTGTTGTGATGTTTTCCCCATCATTGGGTGGGGTGGCAGGAGTTGGCTGTTGTGGTGGCGTCATGCTATGCCCTCTAGTTGCCCCACTCCTTCTTGTACTTCTTCTAGCCATGGTTCACCAATGAATCATTTCAGAATTTAACATGATTTTCCTTATAATATAAATCTAATCAATAAAATTTATAACCAACCTGAGTAGTTCTATAATTTATTGTTATTATTATATACTTCTAAAGGGAAAATTTATGCATTTATAAGTTCTTGATGATTTAATTCACCTATAAATTTCAAACCTTCCTATAAGATTTGATCATAAGGATACAATTAATCTAACTCATCATAGTAGGCTTAGACTACATTATGTCATGTAATTGATAGAGGTGGTTGATAGTGTTATCATAACATAATATGAGATTCGTTAGTAAAGAGAGAATAAGTTTCTAATGTTTTATGATTTCAATAATGGAAGTACAACTCTAATATTAATAATAAGCACAGATAAATATTGTGTTATATAATATATGACTAGAATATGTTAATTATCAAGAATAGGGTAATTATAAAATTATATGCATATTTGATAGGGATACCAATTACAAACAATGGATAATTTAGGACTACTTTAAAATATTTATATATAATTGCTTGTACAATTAAAATTCTATGGTATTATACAATGTTATACCTTATTATATAAAATATTTACGATCAAGTATTAATAATGCAAGAATATATAATAATAGCTTCCATTAATTATATGGAAATTATTTAAATAATTAAATGAGTGTGATGAACGTTAAACTAATACAACCATTAATTTAGAAGGTTGGAATGACACAGGATTTACTTGGGACATTATTCCCTTCTAGTAAATAGGTAGATCTACCAAGAGTTATTGCCCACCATTATTTATGCAATTCTTTGCATAAATTTAGATAGAAGTGAACATGTGAATATTGTGATTTACCATGGTATTTTCCACCAAGTTTTTATGCAAGTTGTTGAACAATTTGGGTAGTAAAATTATTGACATTGTATTTAAAAATAATCCAACTATATGACTTACTATGAATATTAGGTCATATATCAAATTTAAATTTAATATTAATTTAACCTTAGTTAACAACTTTACTTTCAGTAAATGTAAATCCTCAAATCACTTTACCTCTTTAATCTTACTGTAAAAGCATTTTTACAACCTATCATTTGTTGCCACACTTAATTAAAAATTTATTAAAATTAGAATTCTTGAAATCATGTAGGCTCAACATTATTTAGCAACAAATTTAAATTCTGGTTACGAAAAAGTAAAAATATTTAAATATGATCTATTTTAAACTTAAAATACAGGCTATTCCTATAACAAAATTTTCACCATCTAGAGGGCATATTTAATGTGTCAATTAAAATTACGCATTTTTTTTTCTTGGATTGACTCACATATTGTTTGCTATTGTTTTTGTTTATTTATTAATTTACGAACTTGGGAGGATAGGACTGAATTTAAAAAAAAAAAAAAACACAGGGTGAGTAGATGATATGGTAATAATTGACACACTACCCACTATGGTTTAACCTACAAATTTACCTTACTTAGTTTCCATCCTATTAATAAATGTAATTCAACTTACAGTTTATAATATTCGAAAATGAAAAGACATATTTTGCAAGGAAATCCTCTAGTAAAAACATATGTTTTGATTCCTAGACAACTTATTAACGTTTAGACAAAATTAATTTGAATAAGATCATAAATTCTAGTAATCTTTTTTTTGTTATTTTATATTAAGTTGTTAAATAAAATTCGATCAAATGTTTTTTAGCTACATTTACCACTGTAATTTTTTTCATAAAGGAAAAAAGTGACGTTTATATTAAGTAAACAAACAGTACATTATCATATTCCTATGTCAACTGGCATCAACCCAAAACCCATGATCCAGGCCCTTCAAAATAACATAATCATAAACGTTTAGCCCAACATGACCTCCAGAAAATGAGGATAGCGAATGTTGGCGAAAAAGGAGGTCTTTAGGCAAGACCCAAGTTCAGGATAGAGGCCAAAAGGTTTCCGCAGTAGTCTAGCAAAACGCTAGCATTTTCACCCTACTCCAAGGAGCAGAGCGTCTCACCCGAGGCGTGCCATGACCTTAGTAAGATTAGGAGACAAATCATGTACCAGACGATTACAACCATGAAGAACAACTAAAGGAACTTGGAACAACAAATAGATCTTGCTACTATTTATATGCTATTACTCATCAAGCATGTTTAGGATGCTGAATTAAAATTTAAAACAGGGCATACATTCATAGTAAGCAATTGATTAATACTCAACTCAGAACATTAAACACAGCAATAACCATATTTCATTATCAATATCAAACAACATACATCACTCTGTCAAGTCTATTACAATGTGATTCAGTACAATAGAGATCTCACAGAGCTCTCCTATGGCTCTGCTCCCTCCCTCAGCCCTCTGCCATACTGACTAGCTAACTCATCTATGTTGGTTGATTGCCTATTTTTTCTTCCGCCAATGTGATTCTCATTCTTTCCTCTTTTCCTACTCTGCTGCTTGCTACTTCTTCTTGATTACTAGGAGTTTTGCTGATTGTCCTTATCTCCCATATCTTCCATCTGCGTTGTTCTCTACAACTGTCACACCACCTATCTTCCAGCTATCTGCAACCATGACAACTCCCTTTCTACCTTGATTGTGCTTCACCACCTGTTCTCCACAACTCAAAATTGTTTCTTTTTCAAAACAAAGGCCCCAACAGGCCCCGACCACACGCTATTGACTTGTCCCCAGTCAATATTTTCCTACTGTTGCGGCTTCCGTCGGTCTGTCGGCTTTTGAGGCTGACTTTGTCTTCTCTATTTCTTCACTCTGTCTAAACAAAGGCCACAACTCTAGAACCTTGCTAAATGCTAAAGACTTGAGTTCTGCGAACTCGGTGCTTGCCTGTTGCCATTCTCTAATTAGCTATTTAGTTTCGGTGGCGACTCTTTCAGCCTCGGTTTCACTTGCTACTGGCAGCATCTTGTTGAATACATCTTGAATATTTGGCCCGGCTTCAGCTGCCATCTGTTGTATTGCCTCTGCTTTTTGCTTGACTGGTTTCCTTAGCTCTCTGAGGACTTGATTTGTGGTAGCGGAGTGCTCCTCGATCTTCTGTATTTTGGTTTCTAGTTCCTCCACTTGGTTGTAGAGCTGGGTTATGCCGACGAGATCAGTGGCTTCCTTGATCTCTTGTGAAATTTGATGAAACTATGCTGAGATAGGTTGTTCTTTCATGGTTAACGAGTTAGAGCATTCATGTAAATGCTTCAGTAGGTTGTAGGCCTCTTTGACTATCATCCCCAGGGTTTCCTTCATTCGGGTTACCTGCTTCTGTTTCTCAGTAACCTTCTTAGCATATATCATGGCAGGGTCTGGTAATGTTGGTCTGGCAGCTAGCATTTCTTTGAGCTCTTAGTTCTCTCTGCTGAGATTTGTACATGTCATTTTCACTCGAATAGACCTTTCGACCATGGAGCAGATCGATATATCCTCCGACGTCTTGTTATTATGGGCAATTACTGTTGTCCAGAGGTCCTTGAAGATATATGTTACCTTTTCCAACTGCTCCTGTAGACTTTCCTTCTCCCCTTTCAGCTTATTGTGCTCTTCAGTAAGTGTGATGACTTGCTGTTGTTGCTGCTCGAACCTCTGTTGGAGTTCGTTGTGCAACCCTTCTGCCTGATGTGCTACTCGCTAAATTAAGTTGTATAGTTGTTCAGTCCCCCAGTTCTGCATGCTCTCAGTGCCTGACATGTCCTGGGTTTCCAGTCTTTCTCTGAGGGGTTGCCTGCTGGTGATTGATCTCTTTGACTGCTCATGCGGTGATGCGGGTTGGTTATGTTGTGGTAGTTGAGGTTCTACGTTATTCATGCTAGTGGTCGGTTGAATCTGCTGCAGTATTAGGTTGGCTTGCTGACATGGGTTTAGTTCTTTTGGTGAGGGCATTGTATCTACCGTAAAATACCCTCCTTGAACTAATAGTTCTACGAAAGTACCCTGCCCCACCAATGGTTGGTTAACATCGGGTACCCTAGCCGTACTCAAGTTAAATTCTACCTCGGTGTCCCCATTCGTCTTGTTTCTTATCTGTACTGGGTCTGAGATAGTCGCTGAGGTGGACGGAATGCGGGTGGATTGGTCTTTGGAAGTAAATGAAGTATGGGGTGATGAATGGTGAGTATGAGGTGAAGAGGTGTGAGTGTGGGGTGGATATGATGTATGAATATTCAAAACCGAGAACGGATCAAACACAGGTAGCGCGGAGGTTTTCTAGGTGGTAACCTCTATCTCTTCTTGAACTGGTACTCCTGTATCCATTGGTTGGGTCTGATCTTCCTTGGTGAGATCAACTATTTTCTTTGGTATCATAATCCTTCCTTTCTTGGCCTTAGGTGTAGCTACCGGAGGTTTAGGTGCTTTTCTCTTGCGGATTGAGGTAACTATGGTGGTTGGGGGTGAATTGAACATGGTGGAAGGTAGGACAGTGACGATAGGGGTGGTTATGGATGCTAATGCAGAATTTGAAGACTGAAAATCAGAAAAAGAAGGAAACATAGTAGAAGCACTTGTGAGGGTTTGCATTACCAGATTGAAGCCCTTCACCCTCGTGTCTAGCTGGTCCGATAATGGTCATAGCTGCAGTTGAGAAATTATCCTTGTTGTTTCCTCTGGTGTCTCCCCTAGGAGAGCTTTCGGCAGCATCCCTTTGAATTAATAGTGGGGTATTCCACTTCTGATCTCCATTGCAACTCTTGGCCATGAACAGACGTCAGTGTGGAAGGCTTTTTGTTCTACTTGAAACTTTAGCGGTCTCATTTTGAATGTGGTTTCGTCCACGCAACTAGGTCTGATATATGTGTGCTTGTGGGTGACCCCAAACCATATCTACGAAGAATATTTGTCCAACAGGTCCCTTAGAACCCTTTGCTCTCTCTCCACCACATCCACAATCTTCTTGTACCAGAATGAGAATGCCTCCTCATTGACCTCCTTGGTGCTGGGATCTCCCGAGATTCTCCAGGGCATAAACCTTAACGCCATCGGCTGGTCGTTTGTGATTTCTGTGAGTTGTCTTATCCCCGTGTGAGTCCATTTCCACATCGCAAATGACATTACAAGGTAGCCATAAATGAATCCTATGGCTCATCTGTAATTATTCTCGCATGCCTCAAATAGTTCATTCAGTAGGAATGTACACCAGTTTAGCTAGGTTCCATGGAGGCAGTGTTCTGCGATTGAAATGGTGTCGAGGGTGCATTCACCTTTTTTGTAATGCCTCATTGTATTACCCGCTACTAGGTAGCAAGAAAATTTCACTACTGGATTATTGATGAGGTATATCTTTGCCCCCTTCCCTCCTCTTCTGGTCTCACATTTCTTATAATAATCACAGTCTCCTGCCTTCTTGGCCTTCTTGGACGCGTTCTGGAATTCCGTTCAGACATCCTTCCCTTTTGATGATAATCCCATAAGCCTACTAATATCCTCCACATGTATCGGCATTTCTCGCCCCAACCACAATGATCCATTCTGGACTCTTCTCAACATGAATTTCGTACACTGCATTGCCGCTCCCATTGTTCCAAACACTAGGAGGTTCCTGAGGTTTAGTATTGTTGATTTTTGGATACCTCTGAATTTCATATTCATTCTTGCTGCTTCCCCTCCTCCCTCTGTAGCATAATTCTCTATGTATACATGTCTCTTCATAGATGGAAATTGATAGGAATCCGTGAAATCTATATCAATTAGTGATGCATTGTCATACTTTCCAACCAGCAATTCTATCCTTTGAACTCTCTCATCGAGCTCGGGCTCGACGATTGTTGGTGCTACCTTCGTCATCTTCGTCCTTCTTCTATATACCTGGAGTGATGTTTCTGATTTCTTTCTGTGAATTCCTGCTACTAGACTATCTCTTTGAGCTTCCTCTGATGAAATTTCACTTATTTCTGTGGTTGTTTCTTATTCTAACTCAGAATTTTCCGGCATTCTCACGCTTTTCTTTTTTCATGCGGATTAAGTAATGTAACCGGCACGAATGAGGTTGATAAGACCCCATAACTAATTAATTTTTGTCTCTCTCTCCCGCGGCTATAATCGTGTGATTAGTTACCATGGTGAGGTGTATTCTGACATTGCTGGCTATGTCTTCGAGATTTGGGTAGACGTGATGGGTAATGATTATGGCTTAATATGAAAAATTTATTACGGTATGCTTGTTACTAATTATGGCAGTTAATTCTGAAATCTAGATGATCCTACTAACTGACAACGGTATGATGGGTTATTATGATGGAATGATACTTGACATGCTTGGCTTTCTGACACGGATGACACATTAGATGCTACCCCCCCCCGCCGCCACAATCGGTTGTGATGTGGTCTCTGCATCGCAACAAGTGGATGTGCTCCCCACGTTATTGTGATTTATTTTTATCAGGATTCCTATTCTATTTCTCATCTCGGGTGTGAGAGAGTTATTGAATCTATATATTTCTATTCTACCCTACTGACTCCTCTCAGTTGTGAGAGTTATTTGAAAAATAAATGATGAAACTTACTCATGATAAGGCTTCAGGTGTGCTCCATTCACCCATCCTTGCAATACTTGGCCAGCTATTTGCGCTAATCGAACCATGCCTGAATCTTTAATTTCAATGACATGGTATGGTCCCATCTAGTGCATTCTGACTTTGCCCAGGAACTTTTAAAATTTTATGTCGTACAACAGAACCTTTCCTCTGCTAGTGAACATTTTATTCTTGATGTGACGGTCATGCCAAGACTTTTGTCTTTCCTTTTGAACCGTCCGATGGAATTCCACCAGGTATCTCTCTTCTTCAAGCTCTTGTAGCTCATGGAGGCATGTGTTGATTGAGTCTTCATCTGTTAGATGTATTGTTGAAGTGATTAATAAACTCGGTATGATAAATTCAGCAGGTACCACTGCCTCTCTACCATACACCAGCTAGAAAGGAGTCTGATTGTGCAACCTTTTTACAGTTATCATGTATTCCCATAATGTTGTTGGTATCCACTCATCCCAGTCATCCCGATTGGCATTGTATATCTTGGTTAGTCCTTTTTCTAAGATCTTATTGAATGCTTCAACGGTTCCATTTGCTTGAGGGTGGTACGGGTTACTCTTATGATGTTGCACCATAAAATTATCTAACAGAGACTTGATTGTTGTATTGATGAAGTGTGTACCTTGATCACTGGTTAGGCTTCTAGGGCAGCCAAATTATCTAATGATATTTTCAAAAATGAACCTGGTTATTGTGTCTGTTGTGAAATATTTCACTGGTGCTGCCTCTGCCCATCTTGTGAGATAATCTGTTGTGGTTATTATGTACCTTGCTTGTGAATGTCTTGCCACTAGTGCAATTGGCCCTACGAAATCAATGGCCCATTTTTCAAATGGCTCCAGTGCTCTTATAGGTTGTAGTGGAAACTCGTCTCGGTGTGATGGACGTCTCATTCTTTGGCAAACATCACATTTATTTAGATATGATTTACTATCTTTATGAACTATGGGCCACCATAACCCTACTTGTAATTTTTTTCTTCGGTGGGTTTTGCGCCGACATGGCCACCCCAACTCCGCAATGGCACTCCCACAAGATATCCTCTCTTTCATGGTCCATGACACATCTCCACAAGACCTGGTCCAACCCCATATTATACAGTTGTCCTGCTATCAATTGATACTCAGCTGCTTTCACTACCAAATGTCTTCTTTGAGTCGTCATGTATTCAGTTGGGCACTGTCCTATTGCCAGATATATTGCTATCTACTCCAGATAATCTGGGATGGCTTCTACTCTGAAGAGATCAACATTCGGTAATTGAACATCTAGGGATCCCCCATTCTCTCCATTTTCCAACCTTGATAAATGGTCAGAACCCATGTTTAACCTTCCTGGTTTCACTATCACTTCGAAGGTGAACTCTTGGAACAGTAGGATCCATCTACAGATCCTTCCTACAAGCACAGGCTTGTTAACCAAGTACTTCAATGTCGAATGGTCTGTGAATAATTTGAACGTACCTCCCAGTAGGTAATGACGAAAATTTTGAAGAGAATACACCATCACAAGAGCTTCTCGTTCTGTTGTTGTGTAGTTCCTTTCAGTAGTAGACAACTTCCTGCTTGCAAAATAGACTAGATGATCAACAGAAGTTTCTCCTAGCTGAGCTAACACTGCTCCTAACGCAATGCTGGAGGCATCAATATGGACATGGAATTATTTGTCCCAGTTATGATGAACTAAGATGGGTGCACTTGCTAACTTTTCTTTCAATGTATTGAGGGCACTAGTGCATTCGTCACTCCACATGAATTTCTTTGACTTCTGCAACAACTTTTCCAATGGTGTTGTTATCTTTGCATAATTGCGGATGAATCTTCTGTAGTACCCGGTATGTCTGAGTAGTGATCTTAACTTTTTTACGGTCTCTGGCACTTCTATGTTAACAATGACAGCTACTTTTGACAGATCCACACAGACACCCTGTTTACAAACAACATGCCCTAGCAACGTCCCGAAAGGTACTAAAAAGATGCATTTCTTGAGGTTGAGGGAAATTTGGAGTTTTCTGCATCTGTCAAACATTATTCTTAGTAAAGTTGCATGATTTTTCAGTAAACTATAAACTGTCCAATCATCCATGTATACCTCAAAGAACTTATGGATATAATCCCGAAATGTTGAAAACACCGCTGGCTCATTCTTTAGTCCAAAGGGCATGACATGGTATGCAAAAAATCCCCATTTGGTTTTGAAACTGGTCTTCTTCTTGTCTTCTTCTGCTATTCTCACTTGATGATACCCTGAGAAAGCATCTGTGAATGAATAGGCTTCATTTCCTGCCACATTGTCGAGAACCTCATCACTGAATGGAGTGGGAAAATGGTCATGTATGCATGCGTTGTTGAGGCTTTTGTAATCCACACATACTCTAATCTTGGATTTTTCCTTTTTTCTTTGTATCAAAATGGGACTAACCCACTCTGCTTCCTCCACTAGAAAAATCAGCCCTGCTTTCAGCATTTTATCTATTTTTGCTTTGACTTTCTCCTTTACCCTTGGGTTTAGGCAGTAAGGCCTATGCTTCACTGGTCTTGTGTCGGGCTTCAAGACTATGTGCATTTCCCCCATATCTCATTTTATCCCCTTTAGCTCTGCTACTGAGGATGGGAATAATTCTTCATATTCCTATAAAAGGTCGAAGATTTCCTTGGTCGTTTTTGTATCCCAGTAGTCTCCGATGGACGCTATTTTGGGTTTCTCCGTGGTTCCAATGTTCAGTTTCTTAGTCCTCAAAGGTAACAGGTGCAGTCCTTTTGTTGTTGGTTCCTCCTATATATCCCGCTCCCCTTCTCTCTCTTCAAAGTATAAGTGTCAGATATTCTCTAAATCATCGTCATCCATCTCACTATCTATCCGTTTGCATGCTACTGATTGTTTCATAATCTGCTATGAGAGTGGTTGCTCTTCGTCTTCTTGAATATTTGGAAAAAATAGTACTTTTTTTATGGCTTGTAGTGCATCTGCAACTGGTTTTGTTTCTCCTTTAAAAGAAAAACATTGCGTAATTTTTTTCACAACTACTTTCCAAGAGCCAGTTCCTCTCTTCTTTTCTTCAGTCAAGTTCTAGGCCTGCGGAATTGTGTCTAGCGAATGTATAAAATTTTGCATCCACAGAGATTATGGATACCCTGCCTTCTTCCAGTTGTACTCACAATTTTCTAAATTCATTGTGGGGTCAGAATCCCCTTGGTACTTCTCAATGAATTGTGGTCCTGCATCTTCCTTGAATCTAGCTCTTAGTGCTATTGCAACATCTTCCCACTTAGGAAGTGATTTGCGATGGTTGACCCACCACCTTGCTGACGTGGATTGCAATGCTACATCCATAAGAGGGACTCTATGTTCTATTGGTACCTTTTCTTCTACTTGTGAAATAAATGTATTCACATCATTCATATTTGATAGAGTCAGATATCCTCTTACCTCAGTTCCAATCCAATTGACTCCTTAGATATTATCACATCTTCTAGTATTAGTCTCGTATCCTCCCTATTGCCAATCATCCCAAGCTATTTGCGAGCCCAAGTCTAAACTCTGAACACTTCTCCAACTTACGGTCCCTCCCACCATTGGATTGATATAGTCTTCTCTCTTCCATGTCATCATCTGGTAAAGGTGATCGAGAAGTTGAGCATCCTCTCTGTAGTCAACAGTTTCTGTATATCGGGGTCCCTGATATGGGTCAAGTGGCTGAGTGACCCTGACTTCCCCATCTTCAAATATCATCAATTCTCTTTTCAAGTCGATGACTGCATAATTCTCAAAGGCCCAATCTATCCCCAACAAAGCAGGATAGGGATCCTTGTCCCCCATGATGTCAATCACCTCAAAATCTATATATGTTTTCACTCTCGCGACATCAACCTCAACCTCTTCTAACCTTCCTATGGGTACAATACAGTATTGATTCACCATGCGAAGATGTATTTGAGAGGATGCCAACTTTGGCCTCCCCAGTGCTTCCCACGTCTTTCTTGGTAGAATGTTGACATCTGATCCTAGGTCGAGCATGGTGTCTTTCATTTGAAATCCCGCAACTTGAGTATTCACACAAAATTCCTTTCATGTTCTTCTCTTATTTCTTTTTATCTTTTTTATGTATTTTTCGGTTGAATCTCTTGGCTCTCCTAGTTCTGTGTTTTCCTGCACCACCAATTCTAGATTTTTCTTTAGTTTCTCCAGCATTGATGCATTGGTTACAATTTTCAAAAATATTCGGAACCATTCCTTGATCATTGTACTTGTATGGGCATGCTTCTCTTTTTCTATGGTCGGTTGTGGAAGCTCAATGCCTTTACTCCCCCCTATTTGGGAAAACGTTTCCACTGCCTCCTTAAAATATTGTTGTTGTATATCTGGTCTAAAAATGTTCTTTGGAGATGTTGGCTTGATCAGCTTTATTGGGTCCATATTTTGTGCATCCTCCCCTGTTTTCTTTCCTCTCCGGGTTACTATGGCTACACTTTGCATGGGTTGAGCTTCTACTATTCTCGGTTCTACATTCACCAGATTCTCTCCTCTCTGTGTGGCTCTTTCCTCCCATCTCTTAATTAATTCTGGACAATATTCAGTTGCGTGTGTATTGACTCTACACTGAGAGCACCATGGCCTTCTGGGTAGCAGACATTCCCTTGCTACGTGCCCTTACTGGTCATAGTTTTAGCACCTTACTGGTCCTCTCCCTCCAGTTCTGCCTCCTCTAATTCCTCCTCCTCGACCCCTTGGTGCTTCATTCACTCTATAAGATGGTATGTCCAATAGTTCTTCCAGTGCATCAAGGGCTCTACACTACTTTATATTATGTGTTGTAGAAGCACAAAATTCACAATATGTATTGCTTGGAATGTTGGAATATTTCTTCAAAATTGGGCATAGTCGTGGAGGATGACCAATACTTTTGCATATTTCACAGTATTCAGTTTCAGTATGATTCTGTTGAGTGGGGAACCCTGGAAAGTGGGGTTGCAGTTGGTATAATCCCTGAGTATTTATCTGTGCAACTCCCCCAACTGGTGGAGCCCCCTATGTCCCTGTTGCTGAAGCTCCTGCATTTTTCCCCCGCAACCTCGGGCATTCTGTGGCCACGTGTCCCTCCATCAAAAAATGGGTACACCACACATTGGACCTTGCAGGTTGTATCGGCTGAATGTCCTTCAATTTCTTTGTTAAACTGGCTATCGGATGTTGTAGCCCAAATATGGAAGGGTCTTGAACTGTTGCTCCTCCTCTGAACTCTTGCGGATACCCCGCCATAGCTTCTATCTTCATGGCTTGCTCTAGGGCATCTTGTAAGGTATCAATCTTAGGTTGTGTCAGTGGAGTTCTTGTCAACGGAAGAAGTGCTTTAATAAACCAATCTCGTTGGTGATTCAAATCGATTGGGTAACTCAGTCTCCCAATTGCATCCTTGAACCTTCTCACCAGGTCCCACGTCGTTTCACCTTCTCGTTGTTTAATCTCCCACAACTTAGTTAACCCTTGCTAATTTGTCTGAGGTAATTTAAATTCTTTGAAAAATTCTCTCTTTACATCGTCTATCATTGGGTTTTGATGAGCTTCGGACAATTTAATGAACCAGCGAAGAGCCCTCTCTCTTAAAGTAGTATGGAACTCGATCAACTTAACCGCCTCTGGTGTCTGCCAAGCCCTCCATATCACTTCGCAGAGATACCAGTGTTGCTCCACATCATCATTTCCCCTCCCATAGAATTCTAGGTATCTAGTAAAAGATCTCGCCATATTTCCTTGTATGGGTGGTACTAAAATAAAACCTCTACTTCCTAGCTGTGAGATTGTATTACTAGCACGGTAGGTAGTAGATATCTGTAATGTAGACTTAACACTATTCAACTTGCTAAACCCCCGTAAATTAACACAAATTTTATCTGGTGGCTGATAGAGTACCAGGGGAAGGTTGTGACTAGAGCTACTTGATCTTTGGGGAATAGGATTACCTTAGATTGAGGGTGCCGACCTATCTCAAAATAGTTGCTCCAACGCAACATGCAGCTCCACATCGGATATCTCCTCAGGGCACGTGTCCTCCACATTTCACTTTTCTCCATTTTTTCTTCAGGCTGGGCTCCTATATACTTACCTAACTTCTTTTATGGTCCCTCCTATTCCTTGAGATCCCATCTGAACTTTCGTCTCCTTTGACATCTATGGCACCTTCTCCTTGTCCTGTCGACTACTTTCCTGCTTCTCAAACTCCTTCATCACCCTTTCCCAGCACTTCTCAGCAATCTACACCCTTAGATGTGCTCATTGCTCTCTCAATCTACTGGAGGTTCTGGCACCCATATCCCTATTCCCCCTTCTTACTTACTTGTAGCATATTTCCCTCTAATCCTTCCCCCAGTACTAGAGGTTTAAGTCTCCATCTCAGAATTTTGAAATGCCATCAAACCCTCATATACCATTAAAGCTTTGATCCACAATGAGATTTCCTTCAACATTTCTCCCTACAATTTGGATCTGAATATGTCCTCAGCTTTGAAAAGGACTGGTAACACTCAACTGTGAATTCCACAATGTATCCTTCCAAGGTAGATTATACCCAGAAATCTACAGCTCGAGTCAAATCGGTATCTAACCAATGGAGTGCTACTAGATCCGTGTGCATCCACTTGCGACAGAATCTATGCAACCCTCCTAGGAGTGACTTGACTTGTAGTCTCCACAACCAATTATAAATTTCTTTAGGAAACTTTCCCCAGAAAATTTCGTACAGGTCACTTGTAGATTCAGAAAATAGGACTCGATCTTTGACATTCTTTTCCCTCTATTGTCGCAGCTCCACTTGTTGCGATATGAACTGGTCTAAGTGGTTATCCCACCATATTTGTAGTTCTCTCTCGTAGATCCACAATACCATGATCTAACTCCTAAATGATTTTTTAGGTCCCAGCAACAGAACCGTTTGTTTGTGACAAAGGAGGTCTCTAGGAAAGACCCAGGTTCAGGATAGAGGCCAACAAGGTTTCCACAATAGTCTAGCACAACGATGGAATTTCCCTCCTACTCCAAGGAGCAGAGCGTCTCACCTGAGGCATGTCGTGACCTTAGTAAGATTAGGAGACAGATCATGTACCGGATGATTAAAACCATGAAGAACAACTAAAATAACTTGAAACATAAAACAGATCTCGCTACTATGTATACGTTATTACTCATCAAGCATGTTCAGGATGTTGAATTAAAATTTAAAACGGGGCATACATTCATAGTAAGAAACTAATTAATACTCAACTCAGAACATTAAACACAAAAATAACCATATTTCATTATCAATATCAAATAGCATACATCACTCCACCGAGTCTATTACAATGTGATTTAGTACAACATAGATCTCACAGAGCTCTCCTATGGCTCTGCTCTCTCCCTTAGCCCTTTGCCGGATTGATTAACTAACTCATCTACACTAGCTGATTTCCTATTTGTTCTTCCACCAATGTGACTGTCAATCTTTGTTATTTTCCTGCACCGCTGCTTGTCGCTTCTTCTTGATTACTGGGAATTCTAATGATTGTCCTTGTCTCCCATATTTGCTATCTACATTGTGCTCCGCAACTACCGCACCACCTATCTTCCAGCTATCCACAACCATGACAACTCCCTGTCTACCTTGATTGCGCTCCCCCACCTGTTCTCCGCAGCTCAAAACTGTTTCTTTTTCAAAAAAAAGGCCCCAACAGCGAAAAAGGAGAAAAATTGTACATCAACTTGGATCGTCCCATAAGCAACATTCAACATAAAGAAACAACTGTTCACACCCAATCATGATGACTAATACCTACAATAGTACGTACAAGGATAAAATTTGTACATACAAGGACCAAAAATTTCAGCATCCAAGAATTTGAGCACCAAAACATAGGACCCATTGCAGGGTAGATTAAAACCCCATGCGTATGGTCTGACCCATATCCAAAATTTGAGAAAAGGAGAAAAATTATAGTAGGCTCGCTTGATGAAACCCGCCTCACTTGCAAATGAACTGGCTCGCCTGCTTGAGACACTTATACAAAACCAATCTAACAACTTACCTCCAACATCCCTATGTGCACATGACAAATACTTACGATGTCGATAGATAAACTTAAAGCCTTAACCAAAAACCAAATACAGAGCACTCATGGCAAAGGTAATTCAAAATTCTGAAGCATCTGGGCATCACAGAAATGTGAAATGTGTATACTGCCAAAAGGAACAAATAGGCCTTTCTTTAAGAGGACAACAACACGTGAGTTGTTTTATCTATAAATATGCTGCATACGCAGGTCATTAAGCTTGGTCAAGAGATTTTTTACACAATCAAACCATCCCTAAAAACCATTTGGGATAGAGCAAGACTTTCTTGAAATCCCATCTATGATGATATTGGCATCACCATAGATATTTACTTAATGCGGCCCAAAATTAAAAGTCACCCAAAGCCCACTCCATAAAGCAAGAAGATCAAATTTATTGTTTGAGCCCATCCCACCATTCCAGAAGATCTAATATCTCTCTGAATTCTCTAATTTTATCCACGCACCACAGCCACAACACCCCCCTTGTTGTCCACCATCAAAGAATACCGTCGACAAAGAAATAGGGTGTGTACAAATACAGATGGACAAATCCTTAGTAGATGAAACAAAGGAAGGAAGTCCAGCAATCCAAGTCATAATAGCCCCATGAATGTGACCTCTGATTTCTGGCTTTCCATCAAAGATAAGGCAATTGCAAGCAAGCCAAACCTCACAAAAAAAAAAAAGGGAAAAGATTTAAATTTACCTTTAATTTCTCCCCAAACCTCGAGGGTATTAATGAAATTATCCGGCCTCCATTCCGAATCAATGAGATAGTGTGAAAACATAGACCATATCTTAAGAGTAAACAAGCATGAAAAGAACATATGAGAAGTTGATTCACTATGAGCATGGCAGAGGGGAGGCAATCCCAAGTCATAATTTTCCCTTCCATACTAGCCATCCAAACAATAGGATCTTACTTGGAATTTTCCACCTCCAGAATGAACGGAAAGGGGAGGGAGTCCTATCACCAAGTTGATTATAGATAGTATGAAAATATATATCTTTCATGACCAATATACAATCGTCCACCCTACTGGGTTAGGGTTGTTCTTCCTTCACATGTGTTCTGTAAGTGTTGAAACTTCCACCGTTAATCTGTAATTGCAAATGTGTTATGGAAGTATTAATCGCCAAATTAGTGAGTTGTAACCACCATTTCACCTTTTCACTATTATGGATTTCTTCTAATTTTTTGTTTTTTTCAAATTTATTAATAGATTAATTGAAGAATGGAGAAAATTGTGGCACTTGATAATAGGGATTGTGAAGATTTCAATTATGATTCCCGTCGCCATTTCACCTTTTCACTATTATGGATTTCTTCTAATTTTTTTTGTTTGTTTTTTTTTTTTTTCAAATTTATTAGCAAATTGATTGAATAATGGAGAAAATTGTGGCACTTGATAATAGGGATTGTGAAGATTTCAATTATGATTCCCAATTGTGAATATGATTGTGAAACTCCTATTGGCGATTTCATCCCACGTTACAACTCGAAATTCGTATCACTGGATGATTTATATCACCACCAACCCCCATTTATAAAGTATCTGGACATGTTGTCTAATAATTACATACATATCCCTTGGTATTTTTTAAAATTTTCAAATTCAACCATGTGTAGCATATATTTCTTCTATATTATTTATAGGTACTTTGTACACGTGCCTCTTATCTATAGCTAAGTGATTATTGACAAACACATAATGCTGATGCTAATTGTGAGGAAACTTAGAAGTCAAAAGGATATTCAGATGCTTTCATGACCAACCTTCATCTTCAACCCATGTAACCCATATGGAGTTGAGAACACCCATCTGGATTTGAGTTAGTGTGTTAGAGTCTTCTTTTTATTTTTTTATTTTTTTTACTCCGAGTACCTTTGTCTCCCTTCAATGATATTTTATGAACAAAGTTAAACTTTTTTTCTCCGTGCTTTGTGTGATTTGTCTATTTTCAACAATAAAATACGGAGTATGGCCTAATATGCCAAACCATATTTAGGAGAAGCGATGGAAAACCATTTTTTTTCTCCTATTCCACATTAACATACTCTTCCCCGGATTCAACTCATTTCCATATACAAATATCAAGACAGTTCAAGGATTTACAATTCGGTAGCACCACATCGAACTAGGGCAAGGAGCGGAATACGATTTACTATTAGTGTGTTTCCAGGATTCTCGCCACATTCAGCTTGAGTGTAAGCTCATAGGATTCACGTCACTGAGGAGAAGTGTAATCTCACAGGATTCACATTGTTGAGGAGAAGTGTAAGCTCACAGGAAGCTTACCCAAATATTCACGTGAACGAGATAGCTCGTAGTCAAACTGTTCGTTTGTAGGGTGTGCCAATTTTTGGCTACGCACTTGAACAATCAATTTCAATATATGCGTAGAGGGTTCCAGCTTTATGTTGTTGAGAAACTCTATGGGATCTTAAAATATTTTACCCATGGGAATCCTGCTTTCTTTTAGGTTATTGAATGCCCAATGAACATGGATTTTGACTTGCCATAGAAAATAGGCTTGGAATTTGATGTTTTACAGGGTGTTTTTCTTTTTAACCTTTTACGAAAATATTTTCCATATATTATTGCATTGCGAAACACCATGTAAAGATAAAGCATCCATACTGAGATAGGAGGTTAATTTTAAATTGTTGTTGTAGACACAAAGCTATTCTACAACCTAGTGATGTATAGATCACCATATAGGAGTGAGGGAAATAATGCAAGTTGCAGTCATGCATAGTGGAGAATAGAAAACTCCATATGAACACTAAGGAAAGCACGTGTGGGTAGATCAAAAGTTCTGAGATATACAACCATATCCCTGTGTAGTCATTGGTGAAAATCAAAGTCTGAATTTTTGAGTGGTGTAGCTTTGGTGTGCCAAAAAGTTGCAAAAAACACACACTATATAATTTGTTTTTTAAAAGCTTGGACGCAAGGAAGTTATCAACACGCCATTGTTTCTATTATACCTTATTAAAGATGCAATAAGTCAAGAACAATCTGAGACATATAAACACTTTGAAAATAGATTAAAAGAAATGATATGCTTTTAATTGAGTTTTTTATTATGACACTTATGGAATTTAAATTTCAAGGGTACATAGGTCCTAGATGTTGAACCTAGAGCTTTGATACTAAGTGTAGGGACCAACTCCATGCTTTACTAGACCAACCCTATGCTTTTTGTTTTTTTTGAAAGAATAATACAGTAAACTAGGAATAAAACCATAAGCATACAATGGTAGAAACTCAGAAAAATTATATCACTTATATCTAACACCCACGAATTTAACTTCATTACACATACATATATTTTACATGTTAATTATAGGCACAATGAAGTCATATAAAAAAAACATTATAAATAACATAGTTACCGTTCACCCGGAGATAAGATTCAATCTTGACTTGCTGCTACTTGAACTCTCTTGTTGTCATCTACCTCCAAGTGTGGATGTTGACGTGCTTAATTCGAATCTAGTGACCCACTGACTAACCTCCCAACCTACTCCTTGGGTACTCTCCTTCCCCGCGGACCCCCAAGCTGCAATGAGGTTGTACAATGGAGGAAATGTGCTAGCTAATAGACGTGAGCACTCCCTAGCTCAAGAGTCCCCTAACTAAAGTCCTCTACCTCACCAAAATCAACTATAGCTCGTAGCCACTACTGTGACATAGTCTCATCCATCCAGCAATAGGGTAAAAAAAGTCCCTTCTCCCATGGCTTGCCCCTTCTTTTATAGGAGGCTTCATAGGTGAAATTTGGAATTTCATGCATAATTAATTATTTTTATTAATCCAACAAGTTGATTATTCACCCACCCATGTGTCACCCTCTCACCAAGGGTCTCCAAAATTATTTACTTAAATTTTAATTTTAAAATAATATTTTTCCTCACCCCAACAAAACTTCATATTTCAAAACAAACATTTTTCTTTGCATCGAGCTAGTTATGGAGCATCTGCGCAGCCGCTCATGCTTCAAACTCCCCCTACTACGCTGCATCAGGCTGCATGGCCCCTCCAGAGTCCATCCCAGAGATGGGCACTACTCCCGACCATGCCTCAGCATTCTCTTCTCTCATCGATTCTTTGAATCCTCCTCGGCCGAGGCCTGCGATCTCAAATTTTGTTAAAAAATTAGATGGAATCTAGGAAGTTTCATTATCCCCTGTGATGCCTCAAATGGTTGCACTATCCCTCCAAGAGAAAGGGCTCATTAGGAAATTTACGAGTCTATGGTCGTCACCAAAAACAGTCCAGAAATGGGTAGAGTGCAACTAATTAGACAAAATAAAAGGGAAAATCTCCATCAGATTCTGTGGTAGGGGTTTTTACACCTTTCACTTCAAGACAAAGGAAGACAAAGATATGATCTTCAAAAATAGGCCATACTTCATGGATACCAGGGGGCTCTATTTAAACAAATGGACTCCGGACTTCGACCCAGAGCTCGATGTCCCTAACGTTGTCCCAGTGTGGGTTTTCCTTTGTCATCTCCCTCTTCACTATTGGGGGGATGATTCTGTAAGAGCGATTGGGAATGATGTTGGTAAGTTCATCGATATAAGCGAGCCAAAGGACAATATGCAAGCCTATGCAAGAATCTATGTGGAGGTAGACTTGTGGAAAGGACTACCAGATACGATCAAGATGAAGGTGGACAACTGGACGCACATTCAGCATCTGGACTATGAACAACTATCGTTCAAATGCAAGGTATGCCACGAATATAGAAATTTTGCTAATAGATGCTAAAAAACAATAGATATCGAAATTATTGACCCTGAACCCCAATGGGAAGTCATTCAAAAAAAAAAAAAAAGTCTTCCCCAATTTCCATAAATGATGGAACTTCAACAGCTCATCCATCTTCTCAATTTTCAAGCCCTAACATTCCCCCTCATCCTGATCCCCCTTTGGCCCCCTCCCAAACTCCTGAACCCTCCCCCATCTCTTCCAACCCCTTCACCGCTTTGGCCTCTATGGAAGAGGATCCCCCTCAGCTCTCCCTCTCCACCTTCCCTCTTGAAACTCTTCCACAACCATCCCCCTCCAAATCCTACCCACCCCCATCCTCAGTTGAACCATCTTCTGCTCGGATAGTCACCAGAAATGTAGCAAAGGATTTGGGAATTTTTTTGGAAACCTTGAAAAAACTTGGACCAGGAAGAAAATCCGCTAAACACCACAAGGACAAGGTAGCTCAGAAAGAAATCACCCTGGGAATCCATCATCCGATAAAGACCTTTATTAGAGGGCTAAACAGTAAAGAAACAAACCACCAAGCAACATGAGGGAAGACATGGTCTCAGCCTGCATTCCTTAAATAATGAAAGCACTCACATGGAACTATAGGGGATTAGGGAACCCCTCTAAAAAAAATACCCTAAGATATATTATCAAACAGGAACAACCAGACATAATTCTTCTCCAAGAAACCAAGCAGGGAGAAAAAGACATGGAAAAAATCATAATAATATTAGAAACTACACAAGCATAGTATTAGAATCCAAAGGTGCTTCGGGAGCAATAGCAACAATTTGGAAACAAAACTCATGGAAATATATTTCAAAAATAAATGCCCAATATTGGATAAAAGTTAAGCTTCAAAGCACCCAAGCGGATGTCACTATAACAATTTATAACATATATGGCCCAAATCACTATTGAGACAAAGAAGTTTGTTGGCGAACTTTACAATCAGACATGGAAGGGGAGGACAATAACAACTTCATCATTGGAGGTGATCTGAACCTGGTTATGCATGCAGAAGAGAAAAGAGGGGGCAGTTTCACTCCTGGCCCTTCAAGAGATCAGCTGGAGAATATCATAAGAGAACATGACTTGGTGGAGATCATCCCCAAGAATAGAAGCTTCACATGGATTAACCGCAGGCTTGGCCCAAGAAACATCATGGAAAGATTAGACCACTTCATTGTTTTTGTATCCCTCATTTCCCTCTTTTTAGTGGCAACCTCCTCCATTTTTCCTTGCTCAGCCTTGAACCACTACCCTGTCACCCCTTGTCCTCGGTGAGAAATCAAACCTTGGGCCCCTCCCCTTTCATTAAAACCCATTAGGGAGTGACTCCCTTAAGGCAAGAACCATTGTGGAAGCACTTCGTGCCAGCATGTTGAGGGATCCCTAATGCATAGATGGGAGACTAAGTTAAAGTTAGTGTGCACATCTCTCAAAGGCTAGGCTAAATACTATTACAAAGAACTAGAAATTTTCAAGAAGGACACAAAGATAATGCTAGAAGAAGTGAAAAAAGACATAGATGACCAAGGGGTGACCAAACATAAACAAGAGAATGAAAAGGAGATGTGTTGGGCACTATACAACTCAAATAGAAAGGAAGAAGAAAAATGGAGAATAAAATCCAGGAGCCTTTTGCTTCAAGTTGGGGATAAGAATACCTCCTTTCACAAACAGGCAACAGTTAGAACATCCAAAAATACTATCACAACCATATCTGATGATGAAGGCACCATGTACACAGATCAAGCTGAGATTAAATCAGCAGCCCGCCACCATTATAAAAATCTGCTAACAGAAACTGTGGAGGTAGAGGACTACATCGATCTCTTGATCCACACTCCAAATATGATCACAGAATAAATAAATTCCTTCCTAATCAGGGACATTGACGAAGGTGAAATCATCAAATCAATTTGGACCCTCCACTCAGAAAAATCTCCAGGCCCAGATGGTTTCTCCATAAACTTCTATCGTACCTTCTGGGAGGTAATCAAGACAGACCTCATCAAAATGATCCGATGGACCCAAAGGAAAAAATATTGGGGGATACACAAACTCGACATTTCTAGCCCTCATTACAAAAGAGTCCTGACCTTCCACCTTTTCCAGATTTAGAAAAATATCCATGTGCAACTCCTACTATAAAATTGTCACCAAATTCCTTGCCTCCCACATCAAAATTTCCCTTCCCAATCTTATCTCTGAAAATCAAGGCGGGTGTAATATTCCAAATTAGGAACAACTACACTATTGGGAATATATAGAAATAGCAGTGAATAACATTAAAACCAAGAATGTCGGAAGATCCACATAACCATTACATTAGATGATAGCAGCAACAATGTATACAAGAGCTAGAAATAGCAGTGAATAACATTAAAACCAAGAATGTCGGAAGATCCACATAACCATTACATTAGATGATAGCAGCAACAATGTATACAAGATCTTGAGGAACTGATCTCTCAAGTTAGGCAGTGTAGCCCCAATGAAACATATACATGATAAATGAAGAAATATTGCTATACAAAAGAAGCCCTGGCTATGACTGCGCAATCCTTGAAGGAGAACTGCTGAAAAATGATATCAATATATGGATGTGACATTATATAGCTCAAATAAGAAGGGGGATCAAGATCTCAACCCCTGGAAACATACAATACACAATCCTCAAAAGGATTCGTTGAAATACATACAAAATGGCAAATCTGCAGAAATGTTGGAGTTGCTGGGCAGCAGCTGCAACTCAGAAAATAGAAATGGATGTAGATAGTTGATGTTTCTGCAAGTGATGGCTGAATCTCATCCAAAGGATCTCTCAGGTGAAAGGTTGATCCAATCCCTGAAGATCTCACCCTCCAAAATAGTGGAGCAAGTCCCCACTGCAAGTGCACACATAAATAATGTAGCCTAGAGAAGGGGTTGTGTTGTTTGTGAAGAGAAGAGCTTGGCCTGATGCCAATGATTTGTAATAAGCTTCGAAAACTCCCTCACTAACCTCCCAGAGGAATAGAATCTCTCTCTTCTAAAAGATGAGCCAAGGAAATGGTGTTTGGAGTCCTCCACTGCAACACCCTGCAACACAAAGTTATGTTGCTGCAGCAATAACGTTGTGACTGAAGGAGGTGGATTTGGCCTTGAGCCAAGATGTGTGGAGAATGAAGAACAATCCCTCAAGAGGCCTCTCAAGAAGGTGAAGAAATCCTAAACAGGAATTTCCTCGACAATTCTTACTAAACATCAAAAGAATGCACAATGTCTGAATAGACAATGAAATCAATAATCCATAGCATGAGTAACAATGGCTGCCTTGCCCTCCTTTTAAACAAGTGAAAGCTCTCTCTCCATGGGCCCTATCCATTATGGTTTCCTCCACCAAATATCCTCTTCCTCATTCACACTACACTGTCTCATAAAGTGATCCACTCCTCCTATGGCAGCGTTGTTGACTTGGTCAAACATGACCTTGTCTTCATGCATTTTCCCCTTTTCACACTTGAGGGTGCAAAATGAAGCTACTTTGATGATCCATTTCAAATTATGAGGGATTTTATTCATGTCTTCAATAATAATGGGTTCCCTTACCTATTTATTTAGCTACTAGGTGATAAAAGAAAAATTTTAATATTCCATTTAGCCATGTGCTAAAATGGGAATATTACAGCGGGCTCATAGAAAATAGGCAAATCACTAACTTCGTCTTGCTAGTCCAAGATGAGATTCACTCTAGCATGAGAATATTAGAGAATGGTTTTGTTTTAAAATTAGACCTTGATAATGCCTTCGACAAAGTTAGACACTCCTTCCTTTACTCTGTCCTAAGGAAAATGGGCTTTTGTGAACACCTCATCTCTCTCATCCAAGCCTGCATATCTACTCGTTGGGTCTCCCCTCTGGTCAACGAGAGAACTGGACCTTTTTTCCAATCCACAAGAGGCATAAGGCAAGGTTGTCCCTTATCCCCCTTCCTTTTCATCCTCATGGTAGAATCCTTCAGTCGGGCACTGGAATTCAACCATAGAGAGGGCCTAATTACAGGTATCAAATTCAGTAATGGGGTCAAAAACCTGAACCACTCCCAGTTTGCTTATGACACCCTACTGATGGGAGGATCTACTTGCATAATAGCCAGGATATTCAAAACTTTGCTTGACAAATTCATAAATTATTCAAGAAGTCAAATCAATTATCTCAAAAGCTACATATATGGATGAAATGCAACTATGAACACCATTCATAGCATTTCCCAAATCTTCGAGGTCCCATACAAATGGAGTTGGAATCATTTTAATTATCTAGGTATGCTTGTAAGAAATGGTCCTTTAAAGGCATAGATTTGGAGCATCACTATAGACAAGATGAAGAAGAAAATCCTACAATGGGGAGCCTCTTGGCTCAACCTGGTTGGGCGCGTGGTTCTCTTAAAAGTTGTACTTTCAACAATGCCCCTTTACCACTTCTCCCTACTCCAAGCCCCTATCAGTATTCAAAATAAAATGAAAATCATCTTAAGGAAATTTTTATGGCAAGGTGGTAAAAGCGAAAAAAAGAAGTTCAATTTGGTAAAGTGGAGGCAGGTAACAAATAAGTATGAAAATGGAGGTCTAGCAATTTGCATCCCTAAAGTGCTGAACGTTGCCTTCGGAGGAAAAATTGTTTGGCGTTTAATCACTGGTTAGAAAATGTGGTGGAAGCAAGTTCTTGAAAGGAAATACCTCTCTGCATCAAGGCTACACCTCTTAGATCATCTCATCCCCAACAGGCCATGCTCACGTATATGGACTTTTTGCAAGAAAGCCATCCCCTTCCTTCAAAACAACACCTCCAAAGTTCGAAACATCGACATTTGGAATGAAAAAAATCATGGGCAAGCCTCCTCTCTCAAAATATTTGATCCTTATGTGCATTCAAATGCATCTTAGAGAGCTTGGGATCAACACCTTTAACCAAATATCCAATTGGGAAGAGAATCATAGCCAATGGAAGGGTTGGTTGTTCCAAAATCTAGCCCCTCACCTCCTCAATGACAAAACAAAAATGGAAGGAATGCTTCATGGTGCTTCCCCTCTTACAAAAGATGAAGAAGATAGTTATAGATGGGACCCCTATAGGTCCTCTCACTCCATAAAAGTGGTATACAAGGTTCTTCACAATGAACACTTCCCTTCTCCACCATGGGTGATCTGGAAGTAGGTTTGGAAATCCGAAACTCTCCCTAAAATTGAAATCTTCATTTGGACCCTGGTAAAGGGAAAGATATTGACTACTGATAATCTAAAAAAATGAGGCACTCAAGGAGCCTCCAGATTCCCTCTATGCTTCACAACTGAGGAGTCTATACAACATCTCTTCATTGAATTCTCCTTTGCAAAAAATTGTTGGAAATCCCTCTCTGATCCCTCCATATCAAGATAGTTGCTAACACCACAATCTCTAATTTGATAACTCGATGGAAAAATAGCCATTCTTGTGCAAAAAGAAGTAAGAGTGTTTTCAAAATAATCTGGGACACACTACCTTATGTTTTCCTCTGGAACATATGGCTCATGTGGAACAAATTCATTGTCCGTGAGAAAAAACCATGCATTTGAAAAGTGCAGAGCAAGACTTAGAGCCTAAGTGCAGAGACCATTCTAGCTAAAAACAACAGTCATTTTAACATCAATGACTTGCAAGTAGAGGAAAAACATACATTCATAAGAGTGCTTGACATCCTCCCGAGATGCAATAAGCCTCCTGCAAACCAGCCATTTCACAAAGAACAGTGGAAAGTAAGGCTCAAAGAAAAGGAGTTTATAGAATGGATTGATGGGTTAAACAGACCCAAACTATTCTTCGATGGAGCCTCAAAATCAAATCCTTGAGCAACAGGAGTTGGAGGTCTCATCTTGGATGAGAAGGGCAACAATGTTGCCTCCTTCGAGTGGGGATTAGGTCAGTTGTCCAACAACAAAGTTGAAGTGTATGCCTTAATGCAAGGCCTTAAAATAATTAAGAGACTCAATATTAAGAAGGTTATGGTTTTCGGGGACTCGTCAATTGTAATCAACATGATGTTTAACTCTTCTTTGTCTCCCAACATCGATCTCAGCAGATTGATCATCAAGTGCCGCAACTTGAGTAATGAGATAGGATATTTCTCTTACTATCACATCCTTAGAGACAACAATAAGAATTTTGATTCTCTGGACAATAAGGCTCGCCTCAGATCCCCTGGTCAACTCTCTTCCCAAGGTCGCATCATCTACTCCCCTATTCCATGAATAATCCCCTTTGTGCACTCTCTGCCAACAATATCTTCTGTGCCCCCTCAATTTTATTCTTGCATGCCTGTCATACCCATCCCATTCCCTACTCCTATCCCATGACCCTGTCCCCCTGTGCTTCCCGCTCTTCTCTCCTCCTTAGCATGCCCCCCACTTCCTCCCTCCCGATTTATCCATCTTCCCTTCTTCGGGCAAACCACTTCTCATCGCTGCTCTGCACTCATTCTATCGCTCAGCTATCTTCCCGGAGTTTTCTTTCCCTTTGTCTCAGACCCATCGTTCTTAGTTTTTTAACAACTCCTTTGTTTCCTCGACCCCTCTCTATCACAATTGTGTTATTTCCCTCCTTATCTTCAGCCATAATGAGGAGTGAAAATTGCTTCCACTGCTTCGACATGCAAGCGGAAATGGACCTGATCAAAGCTCAGCTGAAGATTATGCAGGAGAAGAATCAAGCAGACACCAACTTCCTCCAACACCAAGCTCAATCACTCTTAGAGCATCTGGGGGGGAGCAAACAATCGTTGCGCGCATATAGAGGAATCTCTGGAAATTCTATGCTACATGGTGGATAAACGAACAGTTCAAAGCTCAAGCTCCAAAAATGCAACCAATGTCAGCCCGGACAGTAACCTCGACACCACAGACAACTCAATTGCTCGACAAGGTAGCAAGAACTAGTATTCATTCCACTGAACGTTATCTTAAATATTATGTCTTTTAAATTTACTGTTATGTTGTTTCAGTTTGTTATAATGTACAAAGAATCAAATATTCAACACAGTAGCAATAGTCAACATGTAGGAGGTTCGGTTTTTGCCACATCACCCCTCCTTGACATTCTATTATTTAACTCAGATGTAATGGAGATTTCACTCCCCACTCTTTTTGGAATATAATCAGTAACCGACTATGTTAAAAAAAAAAAAGACTTCCCATTTCTTCTCCTAGTTGTCTCTCCATCCCCCCTTTTTCTACTCCTTAATTTGTGTTTATTACTGAAGTTAACTGATAAGTATCAGATTTGGTCCCCTAACTACCTCCTAATTTAACTCAATTTTCCTCGTAAATGGATATTCTTATGTTGTCTCTTACCACATGGAGGTTCTCTAAATTTCTCCAATTTTAATTTATTAATCTTATTGTAATGCACCACCCTCTTCTCTTAATGAAGTGTTTAACTATTTTATGATTAATTTTTATACTTAAATCTATGTCCCTCTTTCCTCCTTTTGCCTAATTAAGTTACTTATGTACATTATCCACTTAATATTTTTGAACATGGAAAGGGGTAGAGTTATCAGGGTAAAATAATTTATTTCTTCCTATTCTTCCCTTACCCTAAGTTTTATTCTTGATTTAATTTCCTTGGTTCTAACATCATTTACCACTTGATATGAATTAGTAGGATTTTCATATCTTGATTATATATTAGTTTCTTTTTAACGATGTCTGGGGTGTCAAGTTGGTCATGCCCTTCAAGAAATTCCCTTTGAATTTCCAAGGGTGCCATGCCTAATAGTTTATTTGTGATGCCAAGGGTGCCAAGTTGGTCGTGCCCTTCAAGAACTTCTCTTGAAGTTCCAAGGGTGCCATGCCACTTTCCCTTCAAGCATCCAGTGGCTACGAGGGGAAATTATAGGTGCAATGATAGAGACCACTATCATCTCTTATGTTTTCCACTATAGTGATACAAATGGTGTTGGGGATCAAGGAATCCACCTTGTTGCGCACCCCCCAGAAAATCCTCACGACTGACCCAAATTTGGGACCTGCCCCCATGACATCGTGATATTCAAGGCGAAGCTGTTTCGACCTTTCCATCCTAAGTCATGGTGGGAGTGATAGCGGGTGAGATCAGGGACACTGTCCCACCCCTACCATGTTGTTCCATCCAATTGTACAACCCCATTACCCATATGTGAGTCATTTTTCCAAGAAACTAACTTGTTCCTGCATGCACTCACATATTATCAGAGTATATATATAGCAAGTTTCAAACTTTACTAATAATTTTAAAGGCAAATATTAATTTCCATAAAAATAGATGTCGTCAACTCATCGTATGCGAGTTCCTCTAGTGGTTCCCTGTCATAATCAATAATCATCAGTAACAAAGTTTCTCAGTGTTAGTCATTATCATAATAGCATCATCAACATGATCTATTCATCCACATTGTTGTTCATTGTGAACCAGAACTAATGTAAGTAGCTAACATAGTGGACACATCCATCATGGTTATCATAATCATAAAATCAATGGGAAACATACATATCCATCAAAGCTATCATCATCATAACATCAATAGAAATCATACCTATCCATCAAAGTTATCATCATCATGATATTAATAGATAGAATACATATCCTTTAATCATATCATCATCATAATATCAATAAGGAACATGCATAACCATTTATTCTTCAATCATATCAATAGCAAATATACATAGCCATTAATGATATCATCATCGTAATATCAATATGTAACATGCATAACCATTAATGCTACCATCATCATAGTATCAATGAAGAACATACATAACCATCAAATCCACTAATAATAGAGTCATGTGTATGGATCCTCAACCCGAGGTCCTCAAAGAATAGAGAGTTGGCCTTAGGGCTAAATAATGTTAAAATCCATATCGATGTCAGCCAACTAGAGTAGGGCACTACAGTATAAATGTGGGTTTATTATGCTGAGTGTTGAGTATAGTATAAATGTGGGTTTATTATGGTGGGTGTCGAGTAGTATAGAATTATACAACTAGACTTGTGATAGATATGTATAAATATGTTTTTTATAGTTTTATAATATAGTACCAAAGGCCAAGGATTGATTAGAGAGAGTGAAAGAGAATAAACCAAAGTTTAATTTAGTATACCATATTTATATTTCTTATTAATTATGTTGTAAGGATTATAAATGATATGAATTACGTTATGTAAAATAAAATGTTCAAATGTAATATATAACAGTTCAAGATGGTTGTTGGGAGCACAAGTGGACTATGATCCCACGACATGGGAAAATTTAAAGGGATCCATGGGAGGGAAAGTCTCCCTTACCAATTTTCAACTAAATAAATCACATATTTTCCACCATATTCTATACATGAAAATCACTAACCCTTTGACTTAAAAGCTAAATAATAATGCATGAAGTGGTGGTTGGAGGAAAGTTTGAGTCATGTAAAGCAAGAGTATGGAAATTTAGCTTGCAAGCACTAGTTTTTGGGGAATTTGCAACAATTCTCATTTTCATTTTATCAACTTCCATACTATGATATTAAGGAATTACGTCATGTGTTTCTATTTATGCCTTTCTTCAAGAATCAATGTTTTCAGAAGATTGGGTGAGCATAAAATATAGGGGAAAAATGTGAAACTATCACCTGTATTTGTGTGCTTCTTATTATCTACTTTTCAACCAAATAATTCCTTGCTAATATTTCTCCAAAGGGAAATAAGCCTTTGGATTATTCATATCTTCATTGGAGCACAAGTTAGTGTTGGTTTCCAAAGGATTCAAGAGGGGAAATTTCTAATCCATGTTGTGTCTTGTTGATGCAAGAGTGTTTCATGGTTGATTGAAGAGTGCACAAGATGCTTAGTGTCAATAGAAAAATATGCTTTGTACTGAACATGATGTTTTGCATGATATGTTTCCCCTGGATAGTAAGAAGGTTGCTTTAATATGTAGTATTTCCAGGGGTTGATAGTGGATGCCAAACTTCATGACATTTGGAACTACACCAATATACATGTGATTTTCATCCAGGAGGGATTATAATGCATGTATTATCAAGAAAATTTTCATCGTTTTCAAGTTATAAAGATTCTTAAAGTCGACAATGTCACTTTATTTCCAATATATTTTCTTTTCGTTGGCATAACTTTAAAGTTGTGTGCAAAATTTTATATTTAAACGCGAAAGTTGACGTTATGTACTTGAACCATTCCTAATTATTATAATATTTTATTTTGAATTATACTAACTACATTTTAATTATTTTTATAATATTTTAATAAATATATACCTTATTGTGAGAGTCATTTGTTTTTACTATAAAATATCATATTGTCTAATTAATAGATGAAATTGTTTTGATCCTACAAAATGTTCATCTCTCTAAGGAATAAATTTTGAAAATATTGAATTTGGATTATAAATGGACCCTTTTCCATTGGGGGGAGAGATGGTGTCGTTCATGAAGTTAGGGTATGAGTGTATTGAAGGCAGTTAGGGTTTGTAGTCAACCCAGACCGCCACAGTCACAAAGAATCTTGTTTCGTGGAGGTTACAGGATGGTGGGTGCATTTTTTTAAGGTGTTTGGTGTCAACGAGAACTCGCCTTGGAAGTCACCATAATTTTTTTTTCTACTGTTTCCACTGGGGTTTTTTTCCTGCCTTGTCTTCCATTTCCCGGTATCCTTGCAGTCAAGATTCCATACTATATTTTCTGCTCCGCTGAGGTGCCATAGGAGGGTTGATGCTGATGTATTTGGATCTTGTGGATTATGAACTGGAAAGTCTTATGGAGGGGTGTTTGTTTTCCGTGCATATCATTAATGGGGCCTCAAGCTTAGAGTAGGGTTTCAACCTGCTTCCAGGTTGGAGATTTCACCCACAACCCAATTCATATCCTGGTTCCACCGTGCATTCCATTGAAAACTTGAAGGATGTAGTTGTTTCCTCTGTAGGCTCAAATTTTCTGATAGATATTTCATCGCTTGTCGACCCCTCTCAGTGTTTTGATCCACTATCCTTTGTACAAGGCCGTGAGTCTAAAGGAAAGAGACTGTGGGAAGAGCATACTTCTGTGTGCAAAGGGTTTATTTCCATTTCATGAGGGGGGGATTTTTCAGACATTATTTGGTCCCGGGGCATTCCCTCTAGAGAAACAGGACTAGGGGCATAGGAGAGTCCTGAGGATTGGTCCTGGACTCTCGGCGGCTCCCAAGGGCTGAAGGATTTGTACCAGAAGAATTCCCTAGAAAGAAGGAATGGAGTTCAAAACCCAACCTAGCAGAGACAATACCTCAATCACTGACCACACATCAAGGGGATATTCTACCAAAGACCTTTGTGGAGAGTTTTAATGAAGAGGAGCATTGTGTGGCATAGGTCTAGGGTAGTGGAAAAAGTAGTTCAAAGAAAAAAATAGAGAAAATATATTGAAAAGTGAAGATGGACCTATTAATTATTGTCTCTATGTTGGGGATGTCATGGAAATGTCTAAAGCAATGGAGTTGGCAGAAAAATATCTGGTAGGAAGGGCCATAAAGAGGGTTTTCAGTGTAGGTACCCTAGAGTAATGGTGTGACCAAAACATTAGTGATAAGGTATATACCCCTCCTAAGGGCCATGATCTAGTCAATGGATGGATTAAACTAATTTGTTAATCCCAAGAGGGCGTCGAGAAGAGAAGGAGGCATAGTTCATATAATCCACTCCCATTGCCTTCAAGCCCTAGACCCCTTTTTTTGATGCTCGGTGGGAGAAAATGGATATCATGCCAATTTGGGTTTGTCTACCAGCTTTTACTACTCATATGGTGAACACACAAAGCTTCACAAACATAGGGAACAAACTGGGAAAATTCTTGGTGGTTGACTAATCATAAAATGAAACCAAGCATTTCTTGGTTGCCAAAATACTTGTTAATCTAGACATGACTCGAAAGCTTTACCAAAAAATAAATATAGGAAAGGATAAGGACTAGTTTTTGGAGCTGGACTATGGAGTGATTCCCTTCAGATGCAATAGGTTCCATAAATATGGTCATTTAGCAAGCAATTATTCTTTACCTTTCAACCCAAAGTAGATGGTCCCGAGCCCTAACAAGAAATCAAGGAAGTTTGGTGGATCACCAGTGTCGGGATAATCCCACGAGAATGTTTTCGATACCCCTGATTCAGTAAAAATAATTGTGGGTGTTCAAACAGAGATGGGACCATTTTCAGGACTGTGGGGGTAGGGTATTTCCAATACAAGCTTAGGGGAGGAATTATTTTCAGCTGGGAAATAACGAATTTCAAGTTATGAGGAATTAAAGGAACTCAGGATGTCAGGACCCATTCGGGAGGAAATGATATTGTTGGCCCCAATTCTAGAAACAAAAAGACACTTTCCTCTGTTTCAAAAGCAACGGTGGATGATGTAGAAATTTGAATAACTGTTAAATTATTCATCGATATTATCCTGATCACACACTATTTGAGCTTCATGCATAATACATAACCTCTTCTACTATTGATCATTAATTTGCGGAAATATAAGCAATCGCATGCGCACATTAAAACCATAAACAATCACACATATAAACACAATATTTATGGGAAAGCTTAAAGCTGAAAACCCCCAACTATCTGTATATTATAATGATAGATATCATGTAACAATAATTTTACAAACTCCTCACAAGCTCTCAGTACAATCTCCAATTGTTACACACTACACAAGCTCAGATCTAACAAAACACATGCTCCAATCTGCTCCACCTGTTAGCCTGCCTCTACTACGCAATCCAAGATGAATAATGGCCCAATCTGAGTTCGAATCCACCTGGTGTGTACTGCGCAATCCTCATCGGCATCTCCATCAATGTGTGGTGCAAACTCATGCACCAGTATAGTCACAACTAATAGTCACACTGCTCTTTCACCTACCTCTTCATTGGTCTCCACTGAAACTGTCCATGCACTGAAGTTAACTGATGTATTCTTTAGTTGATTAATGAGTTTATAATTAGTGAATTAATTAATAATTTATTCACACCACTCTCACTAGTGTATCAATCAGTTAGACTAGATACAACTAGCTCAACTATGTTTAACTGAGTTAAACTGAACACAACTCCATTAACTCCTTAATCAACTCCACCAAACTCTGTCACCTGAGTTCTAACTGAAGTTTCCATGCAATAGCTCCACTAAACCCTCAGGAATAGCGTAATTCCTTCTGTCAGCTGCATGTTCCACATCTGTGCACTTAACTGAAGTTCTCCAAGAGGATAAGATAATGTTTAGAGTCCAAATATTATTAAGAGCTAACAATATTCGACATATCTATTTTTAGACTGGCAATCTAAAAATAGATTCTGCCCAATATGTCTAAAAATAGAAGTCCATCTATTTTTTTCCGACTTGACCAACCATCCACAAATAGCATCCTGCAACTCATAGAACATGATCCATATGTCTAAAAATAGACATAGTCTAAAAATAGACTTTGTGCCAAAAATAGCCTGCGGGCCCACTTAGTGAAGGCGACTTCTTTCCACTAAGCTCATCATCTTGTTGCAATCTCAACAGATGAGGTCCCTGATCAACCATGGGTGCATGACTCACAGGGTATTTCTCCCCCCTGTATCTCCAATTCTTTTCTTTCATGTCCTTTTTCTATAATGGATATGAACATGGATTTAGTTCCTTTCAATTTAATGTCAAGAGTCTCCCATTATTAAAATTCATCCTTACCTTTTCTCAAAGCCTCTTGTGATATTCTGGTAGATGTTGGGGGATGCGCAACTCCATCACTAACCTATGAATATGAATTCTTAAAAGGGTTTAGCATAAACTTTGTCTAATATATCCTAAGGTCAAGGAAAATCAACTCCCTTCCAAATCCTTCCTCTGGAGGGCTCAGTTCCATCCTTGGACCACCTCTTCTTGGGAAAGGAAGAGGTCAGAAATCAAGCATATCTCTTTCCCAAACTAGAGCTAGGGAGCAACTAGCTTCTAGAAAACAATCTTCCATGGATAGGGCCCTTAGATATTTAAATACCTAGTGCAGTTTGATCTGATGATTTTACTATCTTTCAATTGTCGTGGGTTAGAAATCCCCCACAAAAATCTTGCTTTAAAAATACTCATTCAGGTGGAGTGTCCTGAGGTTATCTTTGTGCGTGAAATGCTCGGGGAAGGGGATTGCATTGCTGAATTCATAGAAAAAACACTTCCCTTATGGAAATTTATTGGATCATATGTTAGGGGTTGGTCTGAGGGGATGCCTTTTGGGTGGGACTCTCGAAAAATTTAGGTTGATAGCATATGGAGTATCCCCTCTAGTCTCGATATGGAAGGATTTTCAGTAGATTTGGGGAGGAGATTCACCTTCCTTAATATCTATGGTCTTCATGATGATCAGGTAAGGTTATGCATTGGCCTTTTCGACTCCTCGATTTCTAACAGAGATAATTTAATTATGATATGGGATCTCAATTTCTCACTCGGAGCCGCTGAATCCTGGGGTGAGTGGGCCATACCAGATTCTTTGTCTGAATTTTTCATTCACCATCTAGTATCCTCCAATTTGATTGATTTTCAACCTATCAGACTAAATCTTACTTGGAGGAACCAAACGGTTAGGCAAGATAGAGTAGCTAAGTGTATTGACATTTTCCTAATTGTCGAGGCCCTGGTGAACCGGCTCAGTCTTCTTCGGTAATGGGCTAGTGTGGGGAAACTTCAATTCACTCTCCTATCCTCCTCGAGTTGAAAGGGAAATCCTCCAATTTGTCCAGACCATTTAAAATGAATGATGAGTGGCTCAAGGATGATTCCTTCCTTGATTTGGTAAAAAACAATTGGAGACCGTTTGATGTGAGTACAAACTCATCAATAGCTCAACAATTTGTTGTAAACCATAAACTCATAAAAACTCTGACCAAGTCTTGGGTTGTTAAAAAAAAACTTAGGGGGGAGTAGGAGATGCGATCAATTGAAAATAAACTCCTTCTTTTATCTGATTCAAGAGATGAAGGTTTCCATGACCAAGCCTCCAGGGAATCTTTGAGAAAGCTATTTGCAAGGAGGAAGGAGTTATTGCTTGTTAAAGAAGCAGAATGGAGGCTCAAAAGAAGGGCCATTTGTCTTAAGAAAGGGGATGATAACACAAGGTTTTTCCAAACATATGCTAAGAAATAGAAGATAGTGAATACAATATGGATTATGAAAGATCCTCTTTGAGGGGAGGTTTTGGAATTTGAAGGTATGGCTAATATGGGAAGGGATAAATTCCATGAATTCTTTTATGGTCCCAGAGTAACCAAAATTTTTGAACTTCTTAGAGTCACAAACTACTTCCCAAGGTTTGTGGAAGAGGAGGAAAACCATAGCCTTATGGAGGAAGTTTTAGCTGATGAGCTTAAAGGTTTCTTGTTAAGCGTCTTGTCCAACTTCCAGAAAGATAAGAGCCCTGGTCCCGATTGGTGGACAATTGAATTTTTTCAGGAACCCTTTGATCTCCTCAAAGGGTAAATTAATCCATACATGAGGGACATATTCTCCTGGCCTTCAATAAAAATTTCATTGCCATAATCCGAAAATCAAAAAACCCCTCCTCTTTTGAATACTTTAGGCCTATCTCTCTTTGCAACTACATCTACAAAATCATTTCCAAAGACATTTCCTTTAGGATTAAGCTGATCCTCTCCCATTCTATATCTTGTGAAAAATTTGGCCTCTTGGATGGTAGAAAAATCGATGAATCCATAAGGGTGGCACAAGAAGGATTTCACAACATCAAATCCAATAATTTGAAGGGGGCGATTTTCAAGTTGGACCTATCCAAGGTGTATGATCATGTGAACTGGATTTTTATTCGCATCATTCTCACGTAGGTTGGTTTTGAGGTCCCCTTTATCAACTGGATTATGGGATATATGAATTCATTTTCTTTTGTGGTGCTCATTAATGGGGAAACTTCTCCATTTTTTAGAGCAGGGAGAGGAATTCATCAAGGGTGCCCTATGTCTCCACTCCTTTTTCTTCTCATTGAAAAAGGGTTGAGCAGAATGTTTGATGTGGCAAAGAGAAGAGGATATTTCATCGACATAAGGATTTTTCATAACTTAGACATATCCCACCTCCTCTTTGTTGATGTGGTTTTAATATTTTGCAATGCTTCTTTTAATGATCTCCAGGGCCTTCATGATATTTTGGGTTTATTCTGCAAAGCTACTGGTATGCTCATTAATGTCTTAAAATTGTCTGTAACCATCCACAATATTGAGAATCAAGATGTTTTAAATATTAGATCCTTTTTCCCATATGTTATCTTGACCTTTGAGGCAATATTGAAATACTTAGGATTCCATCTAAAGTCAAAATTCTATAGGATTGAATATTGGCATTGGCTAATAACAAATCTGGAGAAGAGGCTTTCGAATTGGAGTCACAAATGGCTCTCCCAGGATGGTCAATTTTTCATGGAAAAATTAGTGTTAGAAGCCATTCCAATCTATTGAATGATCCTTGCATGGATCCCCAAAGGTGTATTAGAAAAAACTAGACAGATTTGCTTCAAATACCTGCGGGAATGGACAGTGGACAAGAATGTCTTTCCCTAGGTCAAATGGACGATAATTTCTAACCCAAAATTGCTAGGGGGATGAGGGCTAAAGAATATATTTTTCTTTGCTAAAGCTCTAGAATTAAGAGTGGATGGATACTATTGTCCACGAATAGTATTTGGCTGAGGCTTTTCTTAAAAAATACATCAGCCCCATGTCCTTGGAAAGTTGGATCAGACTACTTGGCAAGCCGAAAGGAAATATATCAATTGTTTGGTGAGCAGTGCTAAATTATTTCAACCTTATAGCCTCTTGTCTTACCTAGAGGATTGTAAATGAGCAGAAGCTTTGGTTGGGATATGAACCTTGGTTTGGAAGTGATCCAGGTGGCTCTAGACACACACTCAAAGGTCAGAGGGCTTATAATAGGTCAAAATTCAAAGTGGTCGGATTTCTCACGAACTAGGTCCATATCGAAGTGCTTGTCACCCTGATTCCAATGGTGTGAACGAGACTCCAATCCGAGATCGTATGGAGAAGTTGGAGCTAGTCAAAGTTTTGGTCAAATTAGGAATGTGGGCCATGATTAATGGTCCTACAATTTGACCGAGACCCAGCGCATGGAATCCGGCCACCAAGACAGGCGAAATTGTCGCCTTTTTAATTCGCCTAATGACCCTTATTTTATTTAAAATTACAAATGACCAGTTATTGTTATTAAAAATATATATATATATATACTAAAATAAGGGTGACAGGCCATGACCCCCACCACCCCCGTCATATATATATTAAAAATATATTTGGCTCGGCGGGCCATGACCCCCACCAAACCCCATGATGCACATTATATTAATATAATTTGGGCGGGCCACCTCTGGTTGGAGGCTTCATCCAGAGAAATGTCTCAAGGAAAAAGGGTCTATGCATGAACCAGTTGAAGAAATCGTTCGACAAGTGAATCCAACGTAGGAAGATAACCAACTTAAAATGTAAAAGTGATGATGTGTTTTCCATCACTTGTTAAGCATCGATTATGTTTTGGCCTTATACTGATAAGTTGGGTGTTGGTTTCTATTTTTATGTAAAATTGACCACAGATCATGTGTTATAAAATCTTGGCAAGTATGGGATGCTTGTGTCATAGTTGGTCATGTAATTGAGCATTTAATTTGCAAAATATGATATTATAGGTTTGGAGAGGATGCAGGTGTCGTCTCATCGCTTATGGCTTCAAATAACAAAGGTGAAGGAGAAGGAAGGGTGACCTATATGGACACTTGTGGTGCAGTCAATGTACACAATAGTTACAGATTATTTTCATGCTTTTGGAGGACCAAAAGCTCCTCAGTGGGGAGGAATGATCTAGGTGGCTCCAGACACACTCAAAGGTCAAAGAGTGTTGATGATAGTTCACAATTCAAAGTGGTCGTATTTCTCTCGAACTAGGTCCAAATCGAAGTGCTCGTCGCCTTGATTCCAACAGTGTGAACGAAACTCCAATCTGAGCTTGTATGGAGAAGTTAGAGCGGGTCAAAGTGGACATGTGAGCCAAGATTAATGTTGCTACAATTTGACCGAGACCTGACACACAGAATCCGGCCACACACCAAAACATTTATCAAAATCCATAATTGCATGTTATATTAAACTACGGTCCAAACCACATAAAATAATGTTTGACCACCATTTAAAAAAATGCGATGGTATAAAAAATATGTGCTTTGCTATTTGGGGGTCAGTGGGGTTGGAACCGCCGACCACCCATAAAAATGCCTTAACATTACCTCCGCTAACCAATAAGCCATTATGATTTCGTTGGAATATATGTCGACATATTTTTTATTTAAACCACAACATATTTCTCATTAGAGGAAGCACGGAACAGAGGCTGAGTTTGAATGGAGGAGCATCAAGCAATGGGAGTGGCAGAACTCAGACACAGTGTAACCATGCGCTAGGTGCCGGAACCCTAAGCCAAGTGGAACTGTGCAGAGGCAGAACCTTACCCAAGCAAAGAGGTTTTGGAACCATGAATTGGAGAATTTTCTGAAGGAGGTAAAAATTTATTTTATCATAATGGTATCAAATTTATAGTCAAATTCGGCAAAGAGGTAGTGGAACCATGAACTGGAGAATTTTCCCAAGGAGGTAAAAATTCATTTTATCAAAATGGTATCAAATTTATAGTCAAATTTCATGAAATTTCATAGGGAATTGTGGTGATATCAAATTCGACATTTGAGCAACGAATTTCCAGCCATCCCATGGAGCAGAATCTTTGGAGAATCATGGGGAATCTAAAAGATTCCCCAAGACCCAGATTTTGACAGTGTCAGAATTTGACGAATGGATAGTCGATTTTTACACCTCTCGACACCAGAAATTCAGTGGTGTAGTCAGATTTTGCAGCTGAACATTCCATTTTTTGTCCAACTTCAAAAGTGAAGGTACATGAAATGGTCATGTATGTTTTCCTTTCATTATTGCTGAGATGATGTATTACTTTTGAGATCCTTGTTTGATGTTATGTTGCAGGATCATTATTGCCACATTTATGTGAGATGTATTTATATTTTCATGCTATGTATTTTTGTTGATATCCCTATGTAACTGTGTTAAAGGGATACGCGTTGCTACATTATGTGAGCTCTTGTTAGCTTGTCATGCTAAGATGAAGCCTTCTTGAGTGAGAGCTCCTATAAGTGGAACGTATCGTGGAGAGACAAGCCATTCTATTTGAGGGCGTATGACCTTGTTATGACAAATAGTTATCCATGTACATCATCATATCTTCAGCATTATATGAAGTGACCAACACCATCTTGACACCGGGCCCGGAGACATATCCCATATTGGGTGAACTACGTTATCGAATGTCTCGTGTTCTTGTGTTGTTTATTATCGTCATGTTTCCTCATGCTTAAAGCATGAATATGTGTTCATTTATGCTCTTTTAAATGAAATTATAACAACATCACATAAGTAAAATATCATTGGTAAATACGGTAGTTGAATGGAATCAGATCATGAAGTGAGGGGAAACATATCCTCCACCAAGAAATCATATTACTCCTATGCAATGAGGGTTTCACTCTCGTGTATCAAGTTGAAAATCACCGAACTACCACGATCTGGAGACAGGACTGGATCATAGTTGAAGACTTAAATATTTTTGTGGCATTCTGAACGGAATGGAGGCGTTTTGTGGGGGATCTTGAAAGGGGACATATCAACTAAAATGATTAGGAGGATTTTTTAATTTGGACTTCATCCTCCCTTAGTATTTATACTCCAAAAACGGGATACATTTACATAATGGATCAAAATCAACTTGGGAATCCTGAATGGTGGTGGGGAGAATTGTGGTGTATAATGACAAGAAAAATTCCCACCTAGAAGGTAATGCAAAGAAGGTTTATGGTTGGTCTGAGCTTGTGCTCACTTTGCAAAAATTCCAATGAATCTCTGGATCATTTGTTTGTCTCGTGCTTCACTCACCAAGTATGGTTGGGGTGTCAGACTATCCTTTGTATACCTTGGAGATGGAATGGGGATAGATTTTAGACCTCCTAGTTCTCTTGGGAATGTGATCATGAAAACAAGTTGATTCGTGCTCTACCTCTCATTATCTGTTGGGGGGTTTGTATTTCCCTCAGTAAGACAATTTTCAAATATCTTGCGTATTACACCGGGTGTTGGGCCCCTGTAATTTAGTAAAGTGGCAAGACTAAATGCTGCAAAGACTACATCAAAAACCACTTTGGGATTCTAGGATCTAGCCCTCCTAAATCCAAAGAGGGATCTCTCTAGAAGTGCAAAGATTGATTTATCTTTTAAGGTCTTAGTATGATATTAGGCTAGTTATTAAGAACAAGGGTTTTTTGTTTGTTTGGTTGGTCGGGTATGATCTTTAATTGGATGGAATATCACAAAATGAAAGAGTTTCAAAGGGTGAAGATGCAAGTATATTGAGAAGTGTTCAGCAGATAGGATTAGTGTGAAGTAGCTTTAAACCATTGGGCAATGGAGTCACAAAAGGGTTTAATTGTATAACAATTTCAAGAGTGGTCCAAGGGGCAAGTCATCTATATCAAAAGATCCTTTAGATTAAATGATGGAATGGAACATTAAAAGTGTTGAGAAAGTGGAAAAATCCAATAATTTCAACAAGGATTTATCAACATTCCATACAAGAAAAGCCTTTTTAAGAAACTGTTTGAAACCAACCAAAGGACAGGGCTAACCATAGACTTCTTTGGACAAGCTTGTATTAAAGCTAACTTATCAGACAACAATCCAGTAATCACACTAGACTACTTTCAGAAGGGATGAAAATAGATAAGAAAACAAAGTGCAGCTTAAGATCAGGTCAGATATCATTAAAATCCAGGCCTGCTTTCAACATACTCTTAGGGAAACTTTCAAACAACCTTTGGAGAAAGAACTAGAAGACAGGGAAAACCATAGACTTTCCTAGTTTAACTCTACTTAGCATGTAATGAAAATATCATTAAAGAACTTCCTTTCAAGTTTTTCACATCAAGACATGGACTAACCAACATTCCTTGATAATGTTTATACTTAATTTAAGTCATTCTTAAATATCACAATTAGCAGAAAACATATAGATAAAGCTTATCAGTGAGAGTAGGGTACTTTAGGAGTAAATCCTAGCTCTATGCTTGTTGTTCTTTATCAGGGAAAAGTGAACAAAATGGCATACATGAAAGGAAAACAATAACAGTAAGAGGTACTTCACCAATGATATAGACCAGGATCCCAAGAATCAGCTTGTATATTGATTGTCAATCCAGTTACAAACTACATGTCCAATGCTTCATCACAGCAACAACTTCTCTTCTCAGCCTAACTTCTTCAATAACTTAACAGAGCTTCAGAGCTTCAGAACTTATTTACATTCAACAATGATTTGATACTACAACTTATTACATCAAATTCTAACAACCAACAACATATCACCTTCTTCAAAAGTATTTATAGAAGAAAGAGGAAGGTGGAATGAAAGGAAGAGTAATTTGTCAATTAATACAAGTTTTAATGCTTATCTTTGAGGGGCTCAATAGAGAAGTTTTCTGATATTTTCTCTGTATTAATTGGTTTTCATTAAGTATTAAGCTACTTGGCAGATTTTGTTGACTTTAAAACTCTTTAGGTAGGCTGGCAATAACTCTGGTTGTCTTTAAACAAAATATCACTGACTAGGCAATAACTATGCCTTCTTCTGATTTATTGAGGCTGCAGGTGGCACTTTGGTAGCTGAAGAGGATATTTGGCCTCTGATGTTGCAGTGGAGGCCTCTTTACTGATATTTTTCTCTGTTTAACCTTTAAACACTTTAACTTGTTCTTGAGTTGTGTTTAGGCTTAATTAGCCTTGATCTTTATCTTTGGGTCTTCATTCTTTAACGTTGTCTTTATCCTTCGATCTGTGGATTAAAACCTGATCTTCGAGCTTTGGCTTTAATCACCCCTTAACCTTGATTTCTTTACTCTGATACACTTTGTGCTCTGTTTCAGTGGCACAAGTGGTTGTCTGTCAGATGGAGGGTTTCTGAGATCGAGGGTTGTGATATCCCTAATAAACGTAAATTTTGTAACCCGTAGCTCCTTTTCTTCATTGGATTAAGGCACAGAATTGTCACTCCGAGCCTTTTTGTCACCTATTTGTGACTGTGAAAAAACACAAAACAACCACCATTAAAACCCTGCAAAACACACAAACTTCATTAAGAAACCCTGCGGATGTGGTAAAGACTGCTTCAGAGGCTCGTGAGGGTGGAGGAGCAGTGAGGAAAAAATATGGATGCAGTGGAAAAAAGGGAGAAAAACCCTGGCAGAGCAGCTAACCAGGTGAAAATGGATTTTGGGTGCGACAGCGAACAGGAGCCATTGGATTAGAACAATCAACAGTTGAGATCTTTCGATGAATTCGTTTTGGGAGAAAAGATCAAGGGCAAACGAATGGGTTGCGATATAACACAAGCCGTTCGATCTGAGAGATCAATGGCCGAGATTAAAAGAGAAAACATTCGGGAGCAAGTTAGGTGAAAAATGGGGGCGATATTAAATTAGAACCATCCGATCTTCGGAGATCGACGGCTCGGATCGAACTAGGAGCAACATTGCAGAGGGCAGCGGTTTGGCGGAAAACCGGGAATGGTTATCGCGCGGTGAAATGGGGGGAGGCGATATTTCCCAAAAAAAATGCAATTCCATACAATGAATGACACGTGGATTTTCAAAACCGCCCATATCGCGCAATTTTGAAACGTTAACCCTTGGGCGCAAAAATTACGCGATATGGAGTTTAAGCCGTCAGATGAGGGGTAGCAGATCGAACGGCGCGGGTTAAGCGCAATCGATGAAGATTTGTGCGGAGGATGTATTGTGGGACCAATAGTCACGTCAGCACTTTTGTCGCGAGGTGGGCAGGTTATTGGTTCATCGCATTACGTCCCGACCGTTAGATCAGATGATCGGATGGTTGAGATGGAATAAGGGGGCGGAGAATTTTGAAAGGAGAAAAGGTGAGGCCGGATGGAAATGCGGAAAAATAGGGCCCGATGGCCGTTGATCTGTTTATATCAATGGTCTAGATTAACTTTCAAATTTATACGTCGGGAATGAAAAATAGAAGAGAAGTCGGGTTCGGGAAAAGGTTTTTAGGTCTTTAGCGCCTGATTGTGGGGCTTTGGGTCATATGAAATGGGGGGCTAATAGGATATAAGCCCTCAGGGGCTTAAGAACCTCATAGTGTAGAAAAGTGAATTTGAAGCCTAAAGCGGTGGTTTTTAAGCCAAAATAAGGGTTCCAATAGGTGAGAGGAGGGATTCATAAACCAAATAAAGGGAGATATAAGGTTTGAAAAGGGGTTTTTGAGGATTTTGAAGGTTAAATGAATGGTTTTTTGGAAATGGTTTAACGTTGAAAAAGGAGAATGAAGTGGAGAGGGGAAATGAGGGAAAATGGAGTTTCTTAAGCAGTTTTTCTCTTGGTAATCAGCAGGTACTTTTACGACTAATAGCGAAACAGCAGTGAAGATTAACTCAAAGGGTAAATAACATCATAAGACTTCAAAAGATGATAGGTTTTCAAAGGAAACTATCTCTTGAAGGCTAAAAAATATTTAGCCACCATTTGGTATGACAAATTTTTATAGGTGGCTAACACCGGGAAGATAGCAATGGTAAGTACTTCTATCTTATGTAATTATCCATAGATCACAAGCACAACTCCTATTACACATATTAGAGAGGAAATTTTTGATAATGAAATGCCACAATATGACGATTTTCATAGATCTTGCTTCTTACCTCAAGAAGATAGCAGTGGGAAGTACTACTATCTTATGTCATTATCTGTAGATCAAAATCACAACTCCTATTAGAAATATCAGAGAGGAAATTTTTGAAAATGCAATGGGTTCCTGGAGGGTGGTGGATTTATTATCTACATGTCTGTTCAACATTCCTATCACATAAAAATTGGCCTCGGCAATGCTACCAAAAATTAGGCTAAAACATTGGCTTGCAGGTCTTTAGTTTATTTTTCTAGGGAGAAAGGGAGTGATAGTTTGCAAAATATGGGGCACTCCATGTTGGTGGTTAATAGGGTGAATGGTGTGCAACATTGAAAGAAAAATTATTTGGATAAAATTGTGATGGATGCAAGAAGGCTATGTATTGATTTTGTTCACTTCTTTTGCACACACATATACAAATAAAGAAATAAGGAAGCTGACCAGCTTTCTAAGGAAGGCCTTCTCCTGGACAGGGGCCTTTGGTCGATGACTGAAAACATTGGTCTAGACCACTATGAGTATTATCAAAAAACATATGAGGATAGGTTACAGTTTTTTGTGGGGCTTGGCCTAGCCCCATGATGTAGGTCACTTTTTTGTTTTGTTTGTTCGATGCTGATATTCACAGATTTTGGTCACTTGGATAATTATTCGGTTTGCTTTGACACTACTCTCCTTGACAATGTGTTCCTTTTTGGTAAATGAATCTTCTCTTGATGGTCATTTCCGCCGCATACACTCGATATGTTTCTAATTTTTCTATATTGTTTACCTATTTTGGATGATTCCCTTGAAGTTATGGTAGTTTTTTTGCTGGTCAGTTCACAATTTGGGCATGCCCATATTTGTCGTTGGGCACCCGCTCATATTTTATTTTCATTTTAGGTCAATATGGATAATGCAACGATTTCTTGAAAGGTGCATGTGTTGAATGTAATTTTGTTAATCCTTTTAATGAAATTACGATTTTTTCCTTGGAAAAAATAGATGAAATCTTTTTCCATAAATTTTCCCTTGTTAATTTTATTCAAAATTTAGAGCATATTTTTTTAAATCACAATTTAAAATTATTTAATTTATGAAGTTTGAATGGCTCAAGAATTTTCAAATTGGGAGAAGTGCAAAGGGTCGAGGGAAGGAGCATACAGACTGTGCTAGTTGCTTTAAGGACCATGAAGAGATAAAAAATGGGTCAACGATTATATAGAGGAGAATCCATCAACAACAACAAGAGACTCTAGAAATGAAGGAGCAACATATTGCCAAAAATGAAAAAATTCGACAATTAGAAGATGAGATAGATGCGCTCAGATGACAGATCGACGATCTTCAATTCAAGCAGAAGGTCTAGAGCATGAATGAGGACGAGGAAAGCCCCGAAATTGACCTCAACATTCTGGCTGCAATGGAGGACTAACCAACTTCTTTGAAGATCTTGTTTGTTTTGGTTTTTTGAAGTTTTTACATGTTAAAATATAAATGTACGTTTCTGTTGAAACAATTTTGTAGAATAAACAATGATAGGCGAGTAATATGGGAAATTTTTGTAATTTTGGGTAAAAAGGGTTGGATTAGGATTGCTAGAAACCCTGTATGGAGCCCTTTGTTGGCTTTGATATTTCACTGTAAATCACCCAGTTTACAGCCATGAACGTGCGCGAATATATATATATATATATATATACTCTTTCTTGTAAAAAAAAAAATTAAAACGACAAAATTCTTTTATGCATTAAAAAATGCATTTTAAATTATATGAATTCACAATCTTACTGAAAATTCTTACCAAATAGACTATACCATAAAATATATTCTTCATATTAATTCTTTTTAAAGTCACCGACAAATTTTATTTAAAATAAATTCTTCAAATTAAGTTTGTTTTACCAACAAACTTTATTTCTTTAACCGTTCCACTCTTCATACTAATTGAATTAATTTTCTATTAATTAATGTACTTAGTGAATTAATTGATCAAATTAGTTCGTAATATCTTTGTTATAAAATATGTTCGCATTAGTTTTAATAATTTTGTTTGGGTCATGAATGAACTTGATTTAAAAAAGATGTTATTTTCATTTTTTTTGGGCTGGATCAACTTTATTTATTGAACCATCCCATACTTTGTATTGATTTATGTACTTAGTTAATTAGTTGATTAAATTGGTTTTTGATATTTTCATTTTTTAATATTTGTAGTGAATTTTATATTTTAATTAATTTATGAATGTTTGTTGATATTTCTACAAGGTGGTACAAAGAAGAGACATCTAAACATATATTAAGTATCGACTCTGAGTATATGTTGTAATATCAATGATGAATTTAATAGTTTGTAAGGAGCTATGTTGTTTGAATACTAGAAAAAAAAAAAAAACAAATTTTAATTATATATAAACTTTGTTATAGAATTAAAATTCAAGCAAAGCATTTTGTATGGAGGGATTCAACAAAAGATATGTTGCCATATGGGATGAAACATAAGTTCAAACATATCTATAACTAGCACTTGATCATTTTAACAAATGACCCGCCGGAACGTCGAAGGCGGGACGACGTGACACCAGCTCGGACGCGATGAAGGACCTGACGCGCGCGGGAAGGAGATGACAACAGGAGGGTGCAGCGACCGCCAAGTGTTGAATTTTGAGAGGGTGGAAGGGCGATAGGTGGAGCACAGAGATTCGCTGGGAGCACTGTCCATCCCAGCAAAGCTCATAATAGGAACACCTTCGGCGTAATTAAATAAATAAATAAATAAAAATAAAATAAAATAAATAAATAAATAGAAATAAAATAAAATAAAGATTAATAAATAAATAAATAAAATGAAATAAAAATAAAATTACATAAATTACAATTTAATAAAATTAAATTAAAAATTAATATTTTTATTAAAATAAATATAAATATTTAAAATTCAAATTATAAACTTTGATCATTTGGTTTACTTTTCCCTGGCATTGTGTGATCAAAATCCAAGGCATATTTCACTGGATTTAACAAGCTCACCTCAAATAAAATGCATAATTCATGAATCTTACAATGACAATGGCTCCATGAACCAATATGGACCACTTGCAAACTCAATCGGCGGACTTGTGTACAAGAGAAATCCAAATACGGGAATATTCCGTATAAACAAGAACCAATCATGACCAAGATGATCTTCTTTAACATGTGCATGAATTATCAATTTTCTTTACACGGTCGGAAAAGGCAGCCAAGACCACAGAGAATCATAAAGTCTCTTGCAAAGGAAAGTGATCACTGTCATTTGATACAAGCCGAATGTGTTACCAACTCAATAGCTGTTGTTTTAACTTGGAAAAATGGCACCCATTCAGCTAAATTTTTCTGTCCAAATAACATGGCTTAAATGGTGCATAAGTTTTGAAATAGTTCTTCAACCAGTATTTGAAAAATATGTTTTGAGATATGGTCTGATGACCTGTACCGTTCTTGTTATGGTTTCTGGTAACTGGCTTTGAGCATTTTTTTTGTAGACCAATAACAGCCATCTACTGTTGCCTTTCAAAAATTGATACTCTCGTCCAATGATCTGTGAGAGGCATATAAACCCTTTTTCAACCAAGAATCAAAATCGGCAAAGTATGTGTTTTCTAATACATGTCCATAAAAATATTGCCTATGTCAACACAATATCGGACTCACTGAAATTTTCTATTCTTAATATACTGTAATTTTTTTCTACAATGAAACATGCATCATTCATTTGAAAAAATACAATAGAAGAAATAAATTTGAATGGAATTGCATTGCATTTTCAACAATGAAACAGGCATAATTCATTCTAAACAGTACAGTAAAAGAAATAAATTTATATTGAAATGTATTGCAAAAGCTAGAAGAACACAATCTGACCATCAACAGCGGAAGTAAGAGATTTTTTGTGTAGATTTCCACTCACAAAACAACAAACTCCTCTGTAAACTTTTAAACCTTCGAAACCAATTGAACAATCTTCCAGATCTTTGGAAGCATTAAAATTTAACAGTGATGGAAGGAGAAGAAACAAGTGATGATGAATCAGAATCCATGGTCATCACTTGCATCTCAACATTTTCGTCCATGAGGGATTGTAGAGTTCTTGGTATTGGGGGAGTCAAAACATCGACAAATCCTTCTAGCATCTTTACAATCGTGCCCATTCTTGGTCTTGAACCCTCGCCATCCTGAATGCACCAGATAGCTACCATTGCTGTCCTCTTAACCTTTTCTATATCAATGTCCTTTGCAAGGCGGTCATCTACAAGCTCCAGAATGTTTCCCAGGCTGACCTGCTTGGCAGCCCAAATTAGGAAAAACCATTTTTCAGATTCCACATTTCTTGACTCTATGTTTTTGCGACCTCCCATGATTTCTAGGAGTGTCATCCAAACGAGTCTGTAATTTTGCTTATAAAAATATCACACACTGCAACGAGTTCATAACAAAATTTGTATGGTAGTCTCTCGAAATAATAATTTGAGAGGTATGTACTGAAAACGATACCTCTCATGATTTTAAATTTTTCATTATTAAACATATACAATACAATTAAGTCTGGTACAGCCTTCCCCATACAAAGAAACTCTCTTCAACTAAAATTGATGTGTTGCCCATCAAATTTCCACAATCTACAGCACAAAATTCTGTAGTTGCATTCACAAGTACACCCACACCCTGTGGAGATGCATACTTGTCTCTGTTTTTCTAAGCTACCCATTATCTGCTAAACATGACAGAGGACCTGAACATGACCTGACTTATAAGCCATTTGTGCAGAAATTCTCACTGAACATGACCTGCTGCATCAAAATATTCATAATACAACATTACAGACTAAATCCAATTCAAACAACACAATAAAGTCTGCTACAACCTTCCCCATACAATGAAACTATCTTCAAGTAAAATTGATGTGTTTCCCATCAAATTTCCACAATCTACAGCACAAAACTCTGCAGTTGCATTCACAAGTACACCCACACCCTGTGGAGAGGCAAACTTGTCTCTGTTTTTCTAAGCTACCCATTATCTGCTAAACATGACTTGTCCTCTGTCATGCTTGTGATATTCAAGACTTGCAAGTCATTTGTGCAGAAATTCTCACTGCACATGACCTGCTGCTTCAAAATAATCATAATACAACATTACAGACTAAATCCAATTCAAAACCAATTCCAAATACAATCAATCTAAGGGTCACACTGTGCTTTTCATTCCACATTAGTACTCTGCTCTGGATGCCTCTGCAAACAAGACAGAAAATAAACAAGAATCCTAATTCCAATAGCCCGTCATTAACTATCAAGAAAAAGCTATGAACCCTTAAGTGGGCTTCAGATCGTCAAACATGGATGCCCATGACCAAATCCTGCCACTATTAGCAGGCGAAACTCGCTCATTATGCAGGTGTATAGCCGCGAAAATCCTCTGGCTCGGCTTTCAATCTCAGAGGACTTTTCTTCTTCTTGGCATCCCCATGCCCCAAAACCACTGCCTCCCCATTCTTGATAGCCAGACTCGGCGGTAACCCGCCCAAGCGCCTACAGCCACGATTTCCTCTGCAAAATACCTTCGAAGCAGACACATACAGAGTCGGGAATTTGGATATTTCAGTGAGGCTACAATATTGATAGCCATATGATGGAAGTGTGTTGACAAGGATCCCAATTTTGGAGATGATTCTGAGAATACGTTGTACTGATTTGTTGTAACATGGTTTGTTGAACTTTAGAGGCCATTTACAGTCTCAATGTGTATGCATTTTGTTTATATAGTTATCACACTTTATGCCATTTGGCTATATCCACCCACATATTAGATACATGAGAAAATTTTACAATTCAGGTTCCAATCCCCATTATAGTTATAAAAACTATGCCGATGGTCAAATTCAAAATTGCGCACTACAAAAACTAGAAAGTGGTTAAGACCTTTTAACTCTTCTTATTTTTAGCTATCTTCTGAAGTTTACCTTCTATGGATGAAATAGAATTTCCTCTTTAAGAAACAAATTGTGCATAGCACTTGTGCCAATCTTATGTATGCCAATTTTGTCACATGTTTACTCTTATACACACATATATACGGGAAGGGCATAAATACTGTAGAAATGGCCCAAACTTGTAAAGTTGTGCCTCTATCACATATGTAAATTTGAGGAAGAGTTCTAGTCACCTGTAGTGTGGATTTTTTGAATGAGACTCCAACACAAGCCTACAAGTCATGAACAGAATCTCATTTAAAAGAAAAGGAGGAATTAGACATTATTTGAAATTTTGTTTTTCTCAAGTTTTTTTGTTTGTCTCCTGCACATACTTATTAGTATAGAGTTGTCAACTTACTGTTGTTCAACTCAATACATAAGAACCTGAAATCAAGTTTTACAACATAATAAACAGCTAGGCACCCCTAATTAAACACAGGGAGAAGCCTTTTTATCAACCCACTGGTCAGTGGTTTCCATGAACAAATGAACCAAGCATTGGACACTTCTCTAAACAGGTTTCCAATTCCAAGCATTCCCAAGCCTATGAGATATTACAGTAGCTCACTGGCACTGGCAAACACATTTCGGCAATAGCTGGACAGAAATATAGCAGCACATGCACATATCCACGATCTAACACAGAATTAATATATTAAAATAACATTAGTCAAACCATCTTGCAGCAAATGACATGAAACAAGGCACACACTTTCTTAACTTTAGAAACACTATCTAGAGCAGCTAAGATTCAACCCCTGGTCATTGCTTTCCAACAAAAACGCGCTCAAACTGTTTCTAAAAACACTTTTGTGAAGAACAAAAAATGGACCCTAAGAGATGGAGACCAGTGCCATCTAAAGCATACAGGAGTTCTGTACTTTGTAACAAAGAACAAACCCTTACCTGGCAATCTATACCGATCACTGCCTAGAACTCTAAACGATAGGAAAATTTGCATGCATGCCAAACGAGGAGTTGATTCATTGGTCAGGTCAATGGTCTGCTAAAATGTCAACTAGGGTCCTATTCTTACCCTGATCTGCCCACGCAAATGTCATGAGCTTCAACCGGGTGTAAGTCAGGGACAACTTGGGCAGAAATGTAACCGACCAAGAAACTAAGTATAAGGAAATCTGCTCAAATGAAAAGGGGAAAAACGAAGAAAACATACTGAACAAATGAAGGGAAAACATGAAGATTTGAGCACGAAAACAACAAAGGCGTATAGTGCACCTGTAAAATCTCATCTGTAGTTAGAACGCATGGCGGCGTCATCTCTCGAGGCAAAATCCTAATATGCGCCTTACTTTCCTCCCTCATTTGCTGGATGATCTTCCCAGCCTTGCCCAGCAAACACTCTACCTGACCGTTGGGCACAACCAGACGAGTAGTAATAAGATTGTTGGAGTTATTTTCATCGACAATATCCTCAAAAATTCTTCCATGAACCCTAAACAGAGCCTCTTGGGCCCGCGAAACTTTCCCCAAATCTCCACCATTGTTCCCAGCATCTTCTGGCGCGGAAATAACAATAACCCTCTCTTCGCAACCCTGGACAGTCTCCTGCACGGTGACTCGGGCACCTGTCTCCTGCCTAATCTGCGAAACAATGCTACCCCCCTTTCCTATGACTCCTCCGGCTTTGGACTCCGGCAGAGAATTCGAAACACAGTCTCGTCGGGCCCTGCTGAAGGAGGTTGTGGATGTTGTACCCGCTTGTGCATGTGACCAATGTCTTCACCCTGTGGCTCGAAATAGGGCCGCTTCGGACGGGGCCGAGAATACACGCCATCCATGGCAGCTGCAACACCAATCTGTACCGTCAATACGAATCGAAAGAGAACTGAAAATGCATATATGAGCGGCTCTTCGAACTGAAAATGAAAAGAATCTCTAGCCTGTGCTTTGCGATTCCAATGCCCATGCTCTGCAAGAATTCATGGTTGAAAGAAGCAATATCCTCTGTTTCCAGCTCGTTCTGGGCAAACAAGAGGCCATACTCGTAGACCAGGCAAGGTTCCAGGTCTGATTCCGAGAGCCAGCCGAACAACAGCACAGACGCGAAGCAGCTGACGCGCGTGGGAAGGAGAGCAGGAGGGTGGGAGCGATTGGACAGCAGGTGGGATGGATGGCTGCTAAGTGTCAAATTTTGACAGGGCAGAAGGGCGATAGGTGGAGCACAGAGATTGGCTGGGAGCACTGTTCATCCCAGCAAAGCTCATAATAGGAACACCTTCAGCGTAATTATTATAATTGAACTTAATTATTATTGTAAGTATCACGTGCAATGAATGATGTATGCAATGATGTATATTATAATCTAAATCTAGATATTATTATATTTTATTTTTATGTTCATAGATAGAAGATAAAGAGAGTTAAAAAAATCAAGATAATCGACGAAGCATTGCAAATAATCCAAATAAAGCTTGTCTCACAAGAGATTAACAAATGAGTAATGAGGAATGAAAGACGCTTAAACAAAGATAGTAACCGCAATTTTGTAATAATTGTTTGCAAAAATTAGATATCTTATTTAACATTAACATTTATATTTTTAATTCAATATGACAAGGTACCATTAATTCTAACAGTATTTTTTTTCATTATATTTATTTTGAACCTTTAAAAAATAAATTACAAAACAAGTAAAACAACTTGACGGAAAAACAAAATTCTAACAAACATTTAGGTCAAGATATATGATCACCACCTAACATATAAAATATATAAGGTATATAAGTTCCACATGCATGTTTATTGGTGCTAATCATAAGCTTTGGTGAAAATGGTTTGTCTGATTTATCATTCATTCACATTTTTTTGTCTTAAGGTTCACATTAAGTTGACCTATATTCCATGCCATAACAAAAGCCTATGCAAATCCAAATTCAAGATAGTTTATAAGATATTCATCTTCTTTGTCCCATTCTTTTTAATTTTAATGAGCATAAACATATTCATTTTGTATGTTTCAAGGGTTGTTTTTTTTTTTTTTTTTTGGGGATATAAAGGGGATTTGTACATGTGACAAAGCATATGGTTTTCATAGGGAAGATATTGCAGAGGAAATTAAACCCATAAGCAAACTTGGGTCCAAGAAATAAATTCAAAAAGTTTAATAACTTGAAAAACTTAGAAAAAATTGGTAATTTAAAGAGATATCAAAGTAGTAGCATGAAGGTATATATTTCCTATTACCTGTTTAAAGATCAATCAATGGTCATGAAATTTCATGCTCTTAAGAGAGATGGAACTTTTGGCATTCAATTGCTACATTTAAATTGCATTTTTAGATAATAATTCTAGAATGAAAAATATCGATGGTAAAATTTGTGGATTAGAAACAATGGAAGATGTCAAGCACTTGTAATTTCTATTTTTTGTTAGAAGACAAATTTGCAACACTGGCAAGGAACATGGAGCAATAATTACTATTGAAATGAAACTATTACCTACAACAACCCTGTAACATAACAACACATCAATAATCTTATAGTTGATAATACTTTCCCATATGAAAAAGTCACATGTAATATTTTAGTATAACTAAACTTTGAAAAAAACTAGTGTTGGATGTCCTATGTGATAACATAATATCAAAATTATTAGAGGTGACAATTTTCAAAACATATATGCAAAAAAAAGGGTAAAAATATTATTATAGTAATATCATTGTCCACAAAAAAATCCATCTGATCGATATGATGAAATTCTAGAAACATAGGAGAGATTATTTTGAAATATAAATGTTTTCGTAGATAAGCATAGTAACAAACAAAGCATTTGTATTCTTGATTAAGTCTGAAACATAAAATTTGGAATTGTTCATTTTCATATTCAATTTCCTTTCAACATTGATGCTTAAGATCTATGATATTTTGATAGAGTATACATAATAAGTGTATTGTTTATGAAGTTTGGCCAACCCTGCAAGAGGAAAAATAATACAAAATGCTTATTATGGTTGCATAAATAGAAAACTAAATAATTTCATTATATGAATAAAAACCAAAACTCAAATAATGAGGATGATACCTAAGGAGAGAAGACAAAGTTGCTAGTTGAAGCTCTAGTTTCCCTTGTTCTGCTTGTTGTTGTTGTCAACATCCAAAATATCATTGTCACCATTTAGAGTGAAAATACCATGAATTGAAGATCGCATAATGTTAGCACTCCATAATTTCCTAAGGTTGTGAAGGAAATTGCAGAGGTAACCACAAAACCAATGTTAAGTTTATTAGCTAGCCCTTCTAAACTTAGAGAGGGATCTCTCTGTTAGATTTATCTTTGTTTGATATAGTATTTTAGGCTAGATGTGAAGTTCAGAGTTTGATTTTTAAATTTTTTTGGTTGGAACAACATTGGAAAGCCATTGGGCAATGGAGTCAATTAAACTTTCAGTTGATTAATTGCAGCAATGACAGACAAATTTAACAAGGCAAGGTAGGCAGACTTATTATATCTAAAAATATTTGTGATATGGTGAAGGAGAAAATATTAATTATCCATTAAACATAGAGAAATTAAGAATTCTATTATTTAAATTTAGATGAAAACATTAATTTTGTTCAAAAGCCAGAATTGAGTGTACTTAAACAAATTCATATTCTTATTTTTCTTAGAACAAAACATATGAGATAAACATGAATTAACAGAGAAAAAACACACTAACGAGAGAATATAACATCACCAACAAGTCTCACACGGAAATTCTGAAAATATTTCTATATTGCTGAAATTTGTCCTCTTGAGCTCAAGGAACAACTTTACATTCAAGAGTAGATTTATTCATACAAATCCCAACAATAATACTTCGAATTTGGAAGTATTTATACAAAACTATCAAAAAATATCTTGAGTGAAACTCTTAATATCCTTTACAAAATATCAAAAACTATATACAAAGATAGAACAAAATAATAGGAAATCTGAAACTGATGTGGCTGCTGGCTCTATTCTCGAGGATTAATGTTGATTACTAGACATTAAAAAGTGTTGTTTTGTTGCTTTGTTGTTGGAGATGAAACCATTTTACCCAAGCAGTTCACATAGATTATCCCATCGGTCTTCACTTGGGATAGAAAAAATTATTAACTTTCTATGTGTATCATCTACATCCACGTACTTGTGGAAGGTAGGCTTGATGGAAAATAGGTATTTGACCTAATGACTGTTGAATAAGTCAAATTATATGGCCTCCATGAATTCCTTCCCTATGATGTTCCCTTTTATACCTGGAAATTTGGATTTATCACGGGCAATAGTGCATAATTTCTCCTAATAGTATTCTAAGCTAATAAGCTTGTCTCCCATCCCTATCAATCCTAGTAGCTCTTTCCTGTTTAGGACATGAAATTTCTTAATGAATCTTTGAATGTTGGATTCCAGATTATTACACTTATTCTCTAGTTGCAACATAAGGTTCCTTTTAGTTTGCATTATTTTCACCTCCAAGATATTTTATGTCCTGTCTTGAATTCCAAGCTCTTCTAATTCTTCTTTGGTTTTGGAATTCAATATTTTTATAATTTTTTCTTCTTCACCAGGTTTCTGCCACAAAATTGCTTTTATCTCCTTCACTACTTCTTTGGATCTGCGTATCAATTCTTCCCGCTCAAAAATAATTTGGATTGAAGGCCATTTTTCATTGATGGCTTCATTGGTCTCTACCCATATACTTTCATTTTGTTGTGCCAAAGTCTATGCCATTGCTACTTCACTTTCTAACTGTTCTAACGTCTTAGAAAGCTTATGATATTTGTGTAATTCAACCACATAAGAATTTTCCATTTTTAATTTATGTTCCTCTAATGTCTTAAATTGAGTCTTTAATTTTTCGATTTCTCTCCCTTCGATGGGAAAATTGTCTATGGCTTTGACCAACTCACTTGAAGTATCTGTAGTATGTGCTTGTTTTGATGTTGATGTAGATGCTCTTAGTGTTGTTGCAACTAAAATAGGGACCGTTGTTAGTGGAACTATGGCTAACTATGATGACTTCTCCTTCTCTTTGAGAAATTTCTCCATTTCCACTTCCATATCTCTATTCTGGTTGTTCTGTTCAATTATTATTTTGAACATGTCTTCTTTTTTATTTTCTATTTCTCCAACTTCCTTGGCCTATGGGTCTTCTATAGTGGGTAGCTTGAGCTTCTTTCTCAATGCTGCTATATTATAATTATTTTTTCTCACAATTTCTTCTGCTGCTTTTACATCACTGGGATTGTATTCCAACTTGATCACCAAGTATTCTAGTGACTTGATCTTGGTATCCTTGGCTAAGGATGAAATCCTTTCCAACTTCAATCGTGTCTTTATGTTGTTGATTGATACCTGCAATCTGTAGGCTGACATGGCATCATTAGTCAAAGTTGACTACATCATTTCACTAGTGTTACCAGGATTAATCCCTCTTGTGGACAAGAGCGATCTCCCTAGTACTCCAACGAGTAACTAGAAACAAAGGTTCATTGAATATCTCTTTCTCTAGATTATTTGTATTTTAAGATCATTACAACCAGGAAAGTAGAGAGGACATGCTCCTACCTTTCAATTCAGATGTCAGATGCAATCCTTTGTCTTTCGCTCCAAAGTAGTTCTTCAATGATGAGTAGAACCTGAAATCACAGACAAGACAAGTGATCAAAGCATCTGAGTATATAATAATCATAAATACTAATCCAAATTAGTGATCAAGGAATCTAAGTATTGACTTCATTTCCATGAATTTAGAAACAAGACAATGAGAAAAAGAGATCCATATGTATTATCATAAATTAGAAAGAGCAATCTTATAACTGGATGCCTTGATGTTGTACATATTTCTCCCTGGGTGTTTGAGCAATCGTTTTCCTTCAGTATGATAAGCCTTCCTCTCTAGAATGACCAATATGAAGTCATAGGCACAAATATGTGATCTTCAATGTGTCAACAACAAATCACTAGTATAGAAAATATGAACTCTATGAACTCTCTCCAACTTAGAAACTATACATATTAGCCTCTATTCACATTGATATTTAGGTATCTACTGTATCTACCCTTCAACCTGAAACTTGAGCTCAATATATAGAGTGATTGAAGTAGTTTCAGATCCATTAAGAGAGGGATGTATTCCTCCCATGAAGGGATTTTAGTTCCTTGGACCAAGGGATAATCTCCATGAGTTGAGGGATAAAGCTCGAACTAGCGTGACTCTATAGGCTTCAAGCTGGGAAAGTATTCGACCAACTAGGCTTCTAGAAGTTGATTTTTATTTTTACTTGATTTTCATAGGGGTGTACATGTTTTAGTGGCAAAAAAAGCAGTGATCTTTGCTTCTAATGGAAGAAGCATCAATGCATGCGCATGAAAACGATATAAAAACTACACAGGCAATCTTTTACGTGTTTTACAGAGCTTTTCTCCAATTTTCAAGACTTGATTCAGGAACATGAGTGTTTTTGACCTCTAGGGGAACATGATATGGATGGTGATAGAACCATATGAACATTCAAATGTCATGGTGAAAAAATGACATGTAACAGATTGCCCCCTAAAGTGTGAAGTTTGAGAAAAAATTTCTGAAGAGTGAAGTGCTTTATCATTCCTAGGAGTGGATTGGAGACACCAGTCGAAAATCTATAAAAACATTCAATGAAAATATGTATATCGCTGAGGTAGGAATTGCCATACTCAGAGAAAAACTAACTAAATGTTTTGGTACAGATATGATTTTAGTATTACATCAAAAATATACATAGTATGGGCGCAGTCATCTATCATAAGAAGTCTACTATATTATGAATAACAAAACTCCTCGCAGCCTGGATGGTGGAAACTAGATCCAGCGTCCTGATTTCTGCTTCTTGAACTAGTACGAATCTATCCATGCAATTGATTATGTCAGAGTCAAACATGGTAGAAACCACTTGATTACTGGTCAATGATGAGAACTGTTAACAAGTGTGAGAGAAACCATCAATAATGACAATGACCCTCAAAGTAATTCAGTAAAATATATGAAGTGTGAATGAATTATTTGTAGTCGAACACCCATAGAATCATTAGATCGAAGATCAATTATGAAAACTATCATCGAAGGCGAGAAACCTTCCATGAAGGCATGCAGATTCCAAGGTGCTAATAGGATTCTAGATCAACTTTCTAGATAATGAGCTGATGTCAATAGAAAGTGATCTGTCGCAAGAAATCCTATGACACGAAACCATTAGATCATTTTTTTAAGAAATGTTTTGCAAGGACTGAATCAGGGATGGTCAACGCGAATGGAGACAAATGTTTGCAATGAATGGTAAATTGAACTTTCTCTTGAACACATAACAACATTGTAAATGGATTGGCAACATTTTACCTAAAGATAATACCCAGAAATTGGCTGAAGAATTTCAATGTGGTTTGATTAAATGTAAGACAAAGGATTTCCAAACCCAGGTACAAGTCTAACAAAGTGTCATGTTCAAGAGAGACATGCTGCTTTCCAAAACAAGGACAACAAATGGATTATTTTTCTCACTTTTTCCCCCACTGATCACTGGCAAGTACCTCTTTATTTTTGTCAAGCTTGAGGAGGATAACATTTTCTTGTTGTGTAAGCCCATCCTTTGGATGAGCCCATCTTAGTATTAAAAACAAACCTTAAGAAGGCATGGTTTGGTCCTGTTGTGATCGACATGTCCTGTACTGTTTAATTTTAACGAGTCCAGTATAGGATTAACTCGACGTTTTTTAGTTTTAGGGAGTCAGAAGAAAAACATAAGTAAACTCCATGGTTGTTCTTTTTCGTAAATTTAGTCCCTCAAGCCCGAAAAAGGATAAAATAATGCAGGAGAGAACTCTATTTACCATGATTAGTCAATGTATACCTTTTTCATAAGTAGTTCAATTCAGTCCGAAAAAGCAGTAAACTTATACTGAATGGATGATTGTTCATTTATTTTAACGAGTACGAATAGTCAAGTGATCGGCGATCTTTTCATGTTTAAAAAGTCTGAAAATGGCTTAAAAGAGGACTCCAGGGTTTCACTTCTTCGTATTTTTATAGAGCCCGAAAAAGTGATAAAAGTCTACTCAATGTCAAAATGATAATTTTCACAAAAATCCTATTCCCTGCACAAAAACTTGAACAATTATGAACATCTGTTCTCAAAAAGGGAAAAATATTTTGATTTGACTTTTTAAAAGTAAAAATAAATAAAATAATATTATTTAATCATTTAAAACTACAAAAATAAGTTTAAAGTCATTTTCACCTTTTGATTTTCAGAATAGAACAGAAAGATTTTTTGTTGAAAATCTTCTGGAGTTGATATCAGGAGAACTGACTAACCATATCAAGAATCGTCCGCACCAGGTAATCAACATCATCCTTCTATTTATTTTCATCGATTATTTTTTTATTTTAAGCTTTCATGGAATTTTTTAGAGGGAAAACATGTTTTAAAATCCACCCTCGAGAGTGCACGGGTTATCGTGGAGAAAACTGTACACCCCAATGATTTTTCAACAAAAAAATTATCAGGCCGCCACAGGTTTTGTGTATAATGCGTGTGCAAAAATGCATCGTGTAAACATAGAACTTGCGCAAGCACCGTGGGGTTTTGAAAGACATAATCCTGTCCATAAAAATGGCTCAAAATTCTCCCCACTCATTTTTAATGATTCAATTTCTAATGTGTAGGTCTACAATCATGTTTGAATGGTGAGAAAGAGAGCATGAACTTGTGGACAATGAAGCCATGGATGATCCAGCAACAATGCGCTCATTAAAAAATTGTGGCTTGTATAAGTTTTGGGCAATTCAGGGTATGAAAGCATAGGTTGAGCTAATGATCTGGCTAGTGAATGCATGGGATGTCCAAGATTAATGTTTCATTATTGGAGACCATCGGCTTGTGATCAAGCCGGAGGACATATATTTCCTCACTTGTTTTCCTCTTAGAGGGAGGGACATTTCCTTTTTTGGGACCAAACCAGGAGGTCTTCCCACTGCTACTTATAGGGCTCAATATTGTAGCTAAGATTTAGAGTTAAAGGGCAGTCGCATTGATATTAAAACTATTGTGCGACTAGACCTTGAGATCGTAGCATTCACGGTTATCAGGTTATGTGGGAGTGCAGCTCCGCATGTGGCTACCAAAACACAGATGTAGACCGCAATTGAAAGTTCTGGGGGAACAATTTTCAACTGGAGTGAAGGAGTGTTTGCTAATATGAAGGGCCAACTCATGAGAGCTAAGAATGGGAAGTTGAAAAACTTCGGATATGGGGCCATTCTTGTATCTTTTTCTTTAGAGAGGATCCCACTCCTTACGCCTCAACAGTCTCCGGTGGATTCCACAGGTCCTTGGAAACCACGTATGTTGCACTGGGTAGCATTGATGGCTTGCCATGGTGGTGCAATGGTTCATTTTACTCCTCAGTTTTTCATATGGCTTAGGAATCAAATCTTCATGATTGAATATTTTTCTTATGCAGGGATGGATTTTAGAGGTGATCCTGATACATGTCTTCCACCACGGGCACAGTGGGATGAGACAAGTTAGTGAATCATTTTGAAGTTTTTATGTTATCTAATTTTTATCTGATTTTTATCATCCAATATTGAAAAAAAATTTAATTTCATATGTCTGTCCAACACGACTAGCAGCACTTCGTTGCTTTGTTAGGAGAGAGGCACAAACTATAGCAGGCCCACCATAGAATGATGTAGTAGAGTTCCTGGAAAAGCTGGAGCAAAACCTAGAGAGGTTGACTATTGATATTCCAGAGACAGGGACAAATGATATACCTCTCAAGCTTCAGAGACATGTGACTAGTGTCCAAGGTCCTTTCAGGAGATTTCTGCACAGGGTGGCACGTACCATAGTTTTCTATCATGATCATCATCATGGATAGCTGATGGTCAATGTAGATTGACATTTTGTTTTTTTGTATCATTATATTTTATATCATAAGGTGTTTAATACCTATGATCACAGACGATGTAATATTTTTTGACACAAACTATTTAACCTAATGATATTACTATTTTTGTTCTCTGAGTATCTTATTCAACATGCATCAAATGTTTTTTTTTTTTTTTTACTTTTTAATGTTGCAGATGTCTATTTGAAACTCAATTAGCTAATGCATCAACAAATGTGTTTAAATTTCTTGAAATTTGTTAATATTCGATATAATCAAATTGCCTTTTCGAGAGACGAACCCTCAAAAATATTCTTAACAAAGTTGGATTTCTGATAGAATAAACATCGTTTAAATGTAATACAATGAGTTTCGAATCTAACCTAATGATCAAACATTGAATACCAAATGTGATGACATCAAATAATAACTCAATGACTACGCTATATTCTGCAATATTGTTTGTTGTTTGACCAAGGCATATCCCATGAATAGAGACAAACTCATCGGTGGGTGAATAGATAACCCAAGCCGGGGAAGAGATGTTCTGTGTACAATGATAGGAAGCATCAGCAAAACCAATGTAAGTTTGAAGGAATGTCGACATCTGCAATATCAAGAGTAATCAAGATAAGCAGCGAAATTAGTAAAAGTTGTAAAAAAAAATAACTAATCCTAAGGCACACTTGTCTAATCTAAGGCACACTGTTCTAAAATGCAACTAATGTACAAGGGGGATCTTCACACGAAAATTCATGCATAATATCTCTTGAGATAAAGACCATTTTTGGTTTTATATAAAGAGACGACATCATAATCAATTAATTCGTAGGCTCATTTTGCAAACACACTCTTAACAATATAAGGACCATGCCACATTGGTTCGAATTTACCAGCGCCTAATTTGTCATGAGCCTGATCATATACTAGAACTAGGTCACCTTCTAAATAAATGTGAGGGTTAAGACTTTGATCATACTGAGCTTTAACACGTTTTTTATGAGCTTCGACAACTAATGTAGCGGTGCGACGAGTCTCATCTAATTGTGTTAGGTATAGAAAGTGTTTCTCCTCTTCAAAGGTAGCTGGTAACAATTAAATAGTTAATTTAAGTGACGGTATTTAACATTCAGTGGGTAGTAAAACTTCTAAACCATAAATAAGTTGAAAAGGAGTGAACCCTGTAGCAGTTTTTGCAGAGGTACAGTATGCCCATAATGCTGAAAAAAGCATGGTATGCCAATTAGTTTTATGAGTTCCGACAATCCATTTAATCATGGTGGTTAAAACCTTGTTGACGGCCTCAACTTGACCATTAGCCTATGGGTAATATGGTGTAGAATTATCATGGCGTAGGCCAAGTTGATCAAAAATTTAGGTCATCATAATATTTCGAAAATGGCTTCCATGGTCCGTAACGATAGCTTGAGGGACATCGAACTGGGAAATCACATGATTGAATATGAAAATTTCTACAGTTTTTCCATCTTCCACGAATGTAGGCATCGCCTCTACCCATTTGGTAAAGTAATCTATGAGGAGAATAATATACCCATTCCCCTCGGCCGAGTGAGGGTTACATGTAATGAAATCGATGCCCCATTTGGTGAAAGGACCAACAACAATGATTGGGTGAAGAGGAGCTGGAGGTGCACGCATATTTCGATAAAAAATATGGCAATTGTGGAATTTTTGAACCGTGATAATACAGTCTTTGAATAAAGATGACAAAAAATAACCAGCACACAATATCTTTTGGGCTATGGAAAACCTAGGCATATGACCACCACACGCTCTAGAATGGAAATCATTCAAAACCCTTTTGGCCTTTTCATGAGGTATACAACATCGAAACACAAAATCGGCACCACAACGATAGAGAGTGTCACCAACAATATTGTATTGTTGAGATTGGTATCGGATTCTCCGTCGATATGATCGTGAAAGCTCTGGGAGAAAAGTTTGGTCTAGAGATATATAATGATATCTCCAAACCAAGGATCTAAAGTGTTGATTAGAAACAGAGATTCATCAGCGAGAGGATTTTCTGCCACCGTTTCAGACTCAGTCTTGGGAAAATCACACATAATTTCGGCAAATACTAGTGATTTCTTAGACTTGGATTTCTCAAACTCAAAATCCAACTCTTACAGGATAACGATCCATTTGGAGTATTTTTCCCTGAGTAATTTTTTTTTCAAAATGTACATCATTAGGTTGCAATTGGATATGACTATGGTTTTGCGTAATAATATGTAATGAAGAAAATGTTAGACAACTTAAACAGCTTCCAAGGCCAATTTCTCCACATGTGAGTACTTTATTTCTGTCGGGCTGAGATTCTGACTTAAGTAATAGATCACATGTTCATTTTCAGATTCATCCTCTTGAACCAAGACCATTCCAATCGTGGAATCGGATGCATCTAAGTATAAAAAGTAATCTTGGTGGTAATTGGGTGGATGCAATAACGGTGCATGGGTCACCATGTTTTTAAGTGCATCAAAATATTTATCAACAATCTCATCCCAAATAAATGGAACATTTTGTTTCAACAACCAGGTAAAACCTTTCATCAACTCTGCATAGTTCAGGATAAAATGACATAAAAAGTTTTCTTTCCCTTGCAAACTTTGGAGTTGGCGAAGAGTTGAAGGAGGAGGTAGATTAATGATAGCCTCAACCTTCGATGGATCGACATGATTTCCCTCTTTTGAAACGAAGAACCCAAGTAAATGTGACGATTGTACACAAAAAACATATTTTTTTGGATTCAAACAATGTTGTAATGCCTACATCTCATAAAGATAACACGTAAGTGTGTAGGATGATCTTGTCTGCGTAAAGAATGAGAAGGTAAGTCATCCATGTAATTTTGTACAATATGTTTGATATCGTGAAAGGCATAAGAAATATCTCTTTGAAAATTTGCTCCAACATTTTTCAGTCCAAAAGGTAATTTACAATATGAAAACATGCCCCAAGGACATATAAATGTTGTTTTAGGTTGATCAACAGGGAGTATGTTGATTTGATTGTAACCAGAAAAACCATCCATAAACAAGAATATTTCCTTTTCGGCACAATCATCAACAGTTTGGTCGATATAAGGTGTAGGATAGTTATCTTTGGGACAAGCCTTGTTAATATCCCGATAATCGACACATACTCTGATAGTCCCTTGTTTTTTCATTACAGGAACTATGTTAGATACCCAATCCGTCAAAGGAATAGAATAAATAAATCCTGCACATAATAATTTTTCAACTTCAACTTTGATTGTTGCAGCTTTCCATGTATGTATTTGACGTAATCTCTATCTAATATGTTTAGCATCCGGGTATGTCTTAATTTCATGAATAACAATCTTAGGATCAATACCTAGAATTTCTTTGTAAGACCGGGAAAGAATGTCTCAGAATTCTTGAAATAGGTCTTTGTAAGTTTTGATCTCTTCAATCGAACAATAAGCACCTATATGAATTTTCTCAATTATTCCAGGTTTAATCGATATTTCAATAGGAATTGTTGTAGAAATATTTCCCAATTTTTTCTTAAAATCCGAATGTATAATCAATGTGAAATTTTGAGGTTACTTGACATAATCAATCGCAAAGATGGATGAAAAATCATTTTCAAGTTTATCAAGGTCATGTAAAAAGGAATATCGATGATGTATATCGTCCCATGGTAATTTTTCCAACGACAAGATTTCTCGAATGTTTTCATCAGTTGCAAATACATGTTGAAAGGGATCCGAAAACGATGTCAAAGTTGAGTTGGATATAGAAGATGATTCTTCACTGATCACATTAATTTGATCAGTAGAAGTTGATGTGGTTTCAAAAAATGATTGAAATGCTACATATGGTGATTCAAAATGACTTAAAGGCATCTCACCATCATAAGAGTCCAATTCTGATTCTAAAGGCACAGTCCATGTGTCATCAAATGGCATTGTGCTTGATGTGATCATATTTATATTGGAAATTGTTCACGGTACGTTGGGGAGGGCATAACAAAAGTTCCCATGAGAGTGAAATCCTTCAGTACCCCTACACCAACATCTTTGTAGGGGATAATCATTTTTTTGACATGCAAGATTACTATCTGTAGAAGTCGAGTCTGAAGCGACATAAGAAAATTGATCGATTTTAACAATATTTCCTTTGTGAGGAAACATTATCATCCGAAATACTGATGAAACAACAACAATCATAGCATAAGACCAACTACGACCCAAAAGAAGGTTGTAATCAAGAGGGGCATCGACAACTTCCATCTCTAGGGTTACAGTTTTTCCTTTTACTTCTATACGCGGATCCCAGAGTATTCCAAATGGGAAAAAGCCTCTTCCATCAAAGACTTTAAGAATAATCAATGATTGGTTTATTATTGGAGAACCAAGGTTTTTCCAACAGGCTAATGACATTATACCCGAAGATGCCCCCTCATCAATAACAATGCAAAAAACTCGCCCTGATTTGACTAATACTGGAATTTGAAAATCCATTTGATGTGGGAGTCTAGGTAAAAAAATTTAAAGATCAAATACCATTAGATCTGAGTCATGAGGATCAATAGATCCTATTGCTGATAATTGTAATATCCCCAAATTGGGACTGCTATCAAGGCATGCATGAAAAATGCATTTTTCAAGAATGTATGCTACAGGATTGGAAACCAACACTTGGATCCCTTAGATCTGACAATATAAGACCTTAATCCAAGAGTGATTCAAAAACAAATCCTTCTAGGTGGGTTAAACAGGTCTCCCCGCACCTAGTGCAATTGGAAAATTCCTAAGGAAGGGACTACAGCAATACAAAAGAACACTACCCAGAAAATAATGCAGTTCAGCCCAATATTCATAGGAGACCAATATAATGGTTCATTAATCACTTATACATCAGAAAAACAGGTTTATAATAATGCCCATACAATGTACAAGAGATTAATAGATAACTTGATGAAGAAAACCCTAATGAATGAGGTGTTGCAACAATGTATTGGCTGTAAGAAGGCTTGACAGCGTTATATTAAGTGTTGAAGTAGTTGTACATTTACATATCAGATCTAGAAAAAATATGTGTACAAAATATTAGATCCATATCAGATCTGTACACTAGAAGATTTCCTCTACACATTCCCCTTGGGGTTTTGAGCAAAACATGATATACAAGGAGTAGATTTTAGATCTAAAGTTGCAGATCTGTAGTAATATTTAGAAATGCTACAGTAAATAAAATAGAAGTCATATCAGATCTGAACATGACATGGATCAGAAATCTAATCCATGGATCACCATAGTGAAGGGAAGAACCCCAAACACCAGAGATATTTCCTCTAAAAGAATGCCAAAACTCCCTGCAACTTCCTTCTTGCAAATAACGCAGTTATGGGAGAGAAACTGTGTTGTAGCCTCTAGTACTGCTTTGGCCTGATGCCAAGATCTGATTATGCAGCTCCAAGGATCTAATACTCTCTTATCAGGAGGATAGAAGGCTCTCCCACTGAAAAGAGGCACCAGAATTACCTAGATCTTAATAGATCTAGCCTCCACTTGCTAAAGCTTACAAGGACAACCAAACCCTCAATAGGATCTGCGTTGTAGTTGGAAGATGTAGCTTGGCCAAATGCCTGATAGTGGACAAGATCAGCAAGACTCCTCCAAGAGATTCTCAATGGAAGAGGTGGGATTCTCTATCAGGGACACACTAGTGCTAAACAGCACTACTCTTAGCTAAACAACAAGAGAATAATAAATGTTTGAGCAGACAATATATTCAAAAATATCCTACCATGAACAACCTTCTCTTGATGTCCTCCTCTTCCTTTTATAAGTTATAATTCTTGCCAAACCCTAAACCATCTCAATGATTAAGCTCTGTTCAAATGTGTAGCCTCCAACTAGAACTGCGTTGTGCATCTAGGAGAAAAAATCAAAAATCAATATTCCCATTAGCTGCATGCTAATGTAGGAATATTACAGTCCTCCCCTCCCAAATGTTGCTTTTCCTCAAGCAACTACAAGGATAGAACTGAAGAGTTTCCTACCAAGGCATGGAGACTGAAATTTTTTGGGGAAACATCTTCCCCAAGTGGACCCTCCATCCCCAAGCAATCATCCATACAAAATGAGTCACCTCCCAACATGGCAACCCCAGAAAATTATCCTCCACCTTGAGCTCATGCAATGTAGGTGGGCTGAAAATCTGAAAATGGTAGACATAGGAGCCTACCCCACGTTGTCCTCCTCTCCACTTCTAATAAGTTTGGAGTGACTACTGATCCTGGGCTTCAATAATATTGCCCTCAAGTGGAAAAATGAAGACTAGATCTCTAAAGATCTCCTCTCCAACATTGTGAATCAAGCTAGCCCAAACCATTCCATATGTGATGGATAGGAAATCATCACCATATGGCATCTCATCAAACTCATGGCCCACCTCATAAAGAAACAAGTGTTTGGCTATGGTGGCCATATCTCCTCTCATGCTCCCATTAGAACATGCAATTCAGAAAGTGTGGGAATCCTCTTCCCAAAAGAACACATCCAGCCAATGTGTTTCCTCTCCAATCATGCTCCCCATAGTAGTAAGAACAACAGTAGCAATTAGAACCATAATTAGCATCAAGATGAAGGAAATACTAAAGGTTTCTTGTGGTGCAGGAAAGTACCAACAGTTCCCCATGAAGTTACAGCGCAGTTTTTCTAACTGTTGCTTCAGAAAATTACATGGCAAGTGGTTTCTAGATACATGGTTGTCTATGTATGTTATTTCATCTACTAATGAATAGTAAATGGTTGTGTACCTCAAACGAACATACATGAAGTAATACAACACTTGCCCATGGCCATATAAGAGATGGTTGTCTCCCTCATACATTATGGCCCATTGTTGATCAGGGAGCTCAATGAAAAGCTTGCCCTCTTATGGAGAAATGCACTGCATATAAATGGTAAGAGTATGCAGATCACTAAACGCAACAACAATATCCCTACCATGTACTAGAAGTAAGATAATGATAGGATCCATGAACAAACTCTCCATAATGGTATGACATACTCTCATGAAGAGAAATGAATCATGTGCTACATGAAGATCCTTCCTCATATACTTGGAAATCCAATCCAAGAAGAACATATCATAGTAATAGATGTCTCCACCCATTACTCCATACTTCTCACCTCCTCCTTCTCCATCAACTGGATCAAGAGTGAAATGATCCTGGGGACACTCCATCCCTAAGTCCTTGCTCCAGATTGACAGCGTTGTTGGCCTATGCAAATAGGCTCCTGCCAATACATAGCTCCATTCTTTGACATGTTCCTTGTCAAAGACATCTTCCATCTTCCAAAGTGGAAGTACTTCTAGATCATCCAAGGCTAAGGAGTAGCCCCTTTTAACCATGATATTTCCATCTCCTACTCCTGCAACATCATGCAAAGTGTGAGAGCAAATCTGCCCTCGCTCTCCCAAGAAATCCGGATTTTGCTGCCTCCCCATACCTCCATCATACAAATCATGTGGTGAAAACATGGTGATTGATATCAAGAATTTCATATCAACACAATGTGTCCATACTCCTTTCTGCCCAATGATGCAAGCATCCTACCACTCATCTTTCCCCCACATACCCTTAGAAAGAGGATGATGGCCAATCTCTTTCAAGAGTAGCCAACACATCCAAGCCTCCTGTTGCCCAGTATCATAGATCTACAAGTAGCTATCCAGCTTCTTGCTCATCATCCACATCCACTCAACCATTTGTGGATCATGGACCTCATTCTGCAAACACTTGGTATCCTCCCATTGTAGGACACCAACCTTCTCAAATCTTTGAAGAACTTTTCACTTCATGAAATGTTGAAGTGCACCTCCAATGGGATCTCTTAATGAGACCTCCTCCTCATGCATGGTCTTCCAAAACCAGTGGGGTATTGGATCTGCTGCAAGTAGAAGTCTCTCTTTGAGCTGTGGCATGCTCATTGAGAAAGTGTCATCTAAAGAGGAGAAAATGTTTCTCATCCCAAGATGTTTACCCTTTGTTCCTTCTTTCTCCATGGCTTCCTGAATGAAGCTAACATTTGAATGCTCCCATGAGGAATGGGTCCACCTTACTTCACTGCTACTCTTGGACAGCGCAGTGCAACTCTGCTGCTCTAGATTAGCAATAAGTGATGATTCTGGGTTATGCAACAGTCGATTTCCATAATCTTCCAAAATATTTGTTGCAATATTGGAAAGTGGAAAATCAATCATACCTTGATGGGCTTTGGGAACACCTTGTATGGCTACAAGAGTTCCTTCTTCTACTATGTTGGCTCCCTCAACTGCTGATGTTGAAGGCTACTCCTCCAAGTTTGTGACAACACTGATACAAGTCTCCTCAAGAAGTGGTGAGGACTTCTCTTCCTCTAATTTACCTTTATCAAATCTCTTGATCACCCTTTGAGTGAAATCTGCAAAAGAAGATACTCTTGCATGTCTCACATGGCCGAACCACAAATTGCTTGCTTCACCCTTCAGGTGTAGCGCTGCAATGTCCATTGCTTCTCTCTCTACCATGGGATATAGTAGGAAGAATTCACTGAGTCTCCTTGCCCAAGCTTTTGTTGTAGATGTCCCATCAAAAGTGGACAATAGAAACCTATTTCCCTTGATTTCTCCCTTGCTGCAGGGTCTCCTCTCTTCCTTCAGTTAAATGAACTGTGGGAAGGCTAGAGTCTTCTTGAAGGATTTAGGTTGAGACTTCTACTCAACAAGGTATTCACTTAGAATCTGATGATCCAAGTGTCCTCCATGCTTCTTGTCTTCTTCTCTATGAGAATAGGAAGTGCATGGTCCTTCCTCTTCTCCTACTTCTATCTGCTTAACCTCCTTGGAGAGGTTCTTCCTAGATCTGAAAAGTGATGAGAGTAATCTCATTCTCCCCATCATTCTGATCTTTCTCCTTCTGATTGTTGGAACTCACAGGTTGAGCCAAATATCATGCTCTGATACCACTGTAATATCCCCAAATTAGGACTGCTAGCAAGGCATGCCTGAAAAACACATTTTTAGGAATGTATGCTACAGGATTGGAAACCAACCCTTGGATTCCTTAGATCTGAAAATATAAGACCTGAATCCAAGATGTATTCAAAATCAAATCCTTCTAGGTGGGTTAAACAAGTCTCCCCACACCTAGTGCAGTTGGAAAATGCCCAAGGAAGGGACTGCAGCAATACAAAAGAACACTGCCCAGAAAATAATGCAGTTCAGGCCAATATTTGTAGGAGACCAATACAATGGTTCATTAATCACTTATACATCAGCAAAATAGGTTTATAATAAGGCCCATATAATGTACAAGAGATAAATAGAGAACTTGATGAAGAAAACCCTCAAGAATGAGGTGTTGCAACAATGTATTGGCTATAAGAAGGCTTGACAACGTTATATTAAGTGTTGAAGCAGATGTACATTTACATATCAGATCTAGAATAGATCTGTGTACAAAATATTAGATCCATATCAGATCTGTACACTAGAAGAGTTCCTCTACACATTCCCCTTGGGGTTTTGAGCAAAACATGAGATACAAGGAGTAGATTTGAGATCTAAAGTTGCAGATCTGCAGTAATATTCAGAAATGCTGCAGTAAATACAATAGAATTTAGATCATATTTGAACATGACATGGTTCATAATTCTAATCCATGGATCAACACAATGAAGGGAAGAACCCCAAACACCAGAAATCTTTCCTCCAAAAGAATGCCAAAACTCCCTGCAACTTCCTTCTTGCAAATAACGCAGTTATGGGAGAGAAACTGAATTGTAGCCTCTAGTACTACTTTGGCCTGATGCCAAGATCTGATTATGTAGCTCCAAGGATCTAATACTCTCTTATCAGGAGGATAGAAGGCTCTCCCACTGAAAAGAGGCACCAGAATGGCCTAGATCTGAATAGATCTAGCCTCCACTTGTTGCAGCTTACAAGGACAACCAAACCCTCAACAGGATCTGCATTGTAGTTGGAAGATGTAGCTTGGCCAAATTCTTGATAGTGGACAAGATCAACAAGACTCCTCCAAGAGCTTCTCAATGGAAGAGGTGGGATTCCCGATCAGGAACACCCAAGTGCTAAACATCACTACTCTCAGCTAAAAAACAAGAGAATAAGAAATGTTTGAACATACAATATCTTCAGAAATATCCTACCATGAACAACCTTCTCTTGATGTCCTCCTCTTCCTTTTATAAGTTAGAAATCCTGCCAAACCTTAAACCATCTTAATGATTTAGCTATGTTCGCATGTGTAGCCTCCAACTAGAACTTCACTGTGCATCTAGGAGGTTCATTGCATCTAAACAACGCTGATGATTTGGTCCTGGTTGACTTGGTCAACTAATCCAGCCTCTTTCACACATAAGTGTGCTTATGTAAATAGCTCATATTTAACCTTGTTCATATTGAGCATTTATTTTATTTAGGATTCACTACTCAAGTACAAAAGTTGTTGACTTGGTCAAACTTGACTTTGTCCACATGAAAAAAGTATCTTTTCACACATGAGGGTGTGAAATCCAGCTTCTAGAATGATCCCCTTTCATACCAAGAGGGTTTTTATGCTAATTTAAATTAAGTATGGGTCTTATTCCCCATTTATTCATCTACTAGGAGCAAAAATCAAAAAACAATATTCCCGTTAGTTGCATGCTAATGTAGGAATATTACAATAATAGTAATTTCCTTTGAGCTGGACAGGATTGCAGCAATTCTAGGGTCAACATTGCTGAAGGGGATATGGCCAAATCTTCAACAATGTTGTAATTCTGAGCGGCTCTCGCATGTGGATTGAAAGCCGATTTTTAAAGTACACCTTTGGCAAGCAATTTAATCACTAAATCAGGGTTAGGTTTCTCGATTTTTAATGGTTCAGAAACTGAAGGAGTTGTTGCTGGTGTTTGACTGGATGATTAAGTCTCTTTACTAGTTACACGACTCTTAAATCCATAGTCTTGAGATCGTGTCGCAATCATGAGCTGAGACGTCATCAAAATATCTGCCGATGAATTGGAAGAATATCCGATCATTTTACTATCTTGAGATGGAAAAGGATCCTTCAAGACAGCAGGTGTGGTTGAACCTTTGAAAAATTTGGATACCTCGGCCTAATGTGGGAACTCTTTGGTGTAGTGATCCTCATCACAGATAAGACAAGGATAATGAGGTTTCCGTTTTTCGTCTGATGGTTCGGTTTTTTCAATTTCTCTTTAGGAGATGTGTTACTTTTATTTTTATTATTCCCTTTATTCTTATCACCAGATTTAACTTTAGTTGTGGATGAGTCTACAACGTGAATTTCGGCAGAAGTTTCGAGGGAAGAATCTCCTTTAGGTGAATCTAGTAGAGTTATAATTGGAGAAATAAATTTAGATGACTTCTTCTTACCCTTTGTAGTATTTACTGTACCAATTACACCGTCCACAAAATGAGAACCAGAAGGAGTTGTAGTAAGTTGACCTGGGTGTGGTAAATCGAGAATTTTTTTCATATAGAGTACCAGACTGTGTGTATACAAGGTCTAAGTACTATGCTTGAGCTATGACCTGTTCTTCTGTAACAACACTTCCCTTAGCTACGACTTCAGTGATCTTCGGAAGTAACGATTTCATAAACAATTCTGCCAAAATTTGGTCTGAAATAAAAACCTTCACTAAACATCGTCTACGTCACCATTCGTGTATGTGACCTGAAATGTATGTAGATGTACTTTTTTTAATGAAGTTAAAATTTCTATGCCATTGCCATAACGAACTGGAAATGAGAAGTGAGTTAGGAAGGTTTTTGCTAAAGCATTGAAATTATCAAAAGAGTCATGTGGTAACTCAATATACCACTTTGTAGCTAAGTCGATCAATGTTCTCTGAAAAAGCCTCAGCCGTATGGAATAATTGATTAATAAGTTGGATGTGCACTAAAGATGATAAGTCATCACATGATTTGAGGGGTCTTCTCCTGATTTTCCTTCAAAATTAGGTCTATCACTGGGAAACTTGGTTGGCATTGCCGGCTAGAACGGAAGATAATAGATCGGATCATTCGTGAGGTGAGACAAATCTGGTAAGTCTAAAGTTGCAATGAATGGTAACTGGTGGTTAGGGTCTTGTTGTGCAAACTGATAACCTTGAGGAACAATACCAGTACCTGTAGCAGGATATCTAGGATAACCTAGAATAGCCTGAGCAGATGGGATTGGAATACCTCTGGGGTATCTGGGATTAGCCGTACCAAACTGAGGTTGAGCTGGTATTTGATATGTATAACCAAGGTATGGTTGATTCTAGTAGACTAGATTTTGTCATGTTTTTCCATATTGAAATTTCCCTTGAAATGGTTGACTCTGTACAAACTAACCTATAAAAGGTTGGCTTGTTTTAACTATAGTTTCACCAGGTTTTCCTACAGAGGTTTGAATAGTGGACTAAACTGCAGGTCCAGTTTGATGAGTAGTAACTTGAGGATTTCCTCTGTAACTGTTGATGCAATTGTTTGAAGGGTTTTAGCAACAGGGGTTTGAGAAACTCCAGGGATAAGTGTACTTGGTTGTTGAACAGAAGTTTGCACAATAGATTGGATAAGAGTACTTGGAGTACTCGGACCAGCTTGTTGGCTACTAGGTACAGATACCTTAGGGGTAATTTGGAGTGCAGTTTGAACATGCTATTGGACTTGGGTATAACCAAATTGTCCATCTAGTTAACCAGGCTGTTTATAAGGTACTTGTAAAGTACGTTGCAAAGATTTTTGATTCAACAACGGATTCCACACAGTATTAACACCTGGGTAAGGAGCTCCCAAAAGGTTGACCATAATCAGTTTGGGGTATTGGAACATAAGTTTGATAATTTCCCGCATAAGTTCCACTAAAATTTTGACCTCCTTGTAAGGATAGTTTCCCTTAATAAAATTGTTGCCCTTGAATAGGTTGTTGTCCTTGAAGAGGTCGTTGCCCTTGAATAAGGTACTACCCTTGAATAGGGTACTGCCCTTGAAGAGGTTTTCCTTGAGGATTTTGCTACCCCCAGGCGCTGTATAGCCACCTTGAGAACTAGTTTGAGGAATATTTCCAGACAACATATTGACTTGTTCCATTGTCAACGATTCAGTGGTAGATTCATAAAGACCAGTTGATTGTGTAGTATTTTCAAAAGAGGGAGATGCTCCTGAGAAAGTACCACAGAGTGAAGGGTACCTAGTAGGAACTGATGGACCACCATACAAAAATGTTTCCAGTGATGAAGAAAACATGGATGACGCGGTAGAAATTCTTGATGAAGCCATGTAACTACCTCTGGGTATAGAGTAAAAAGGAATACGGTGTAGCGAATAATTAACACCATAGTTATGAAGAAAATCAGTAATTTATTGATACCAAGGATCCGGTCTAAAAGGAACGTAAGGGTAAATCGGTTCACTATACCTTAGATCTAAAGACTCTTGACGTGAAGGAATTGTGATCTCTTCTTTCGTGTCAGTAATCTATTCAATACTAATTAGGCCAAGAGGAATATTCTCAGTAATAATAAGTTTCACTCGAGGTGAATGAGGAAGACCAGGAGTTCGGGTTATGAACTCCAAAGGTGACTCGGACGAAGTAGATTCAGATTCAGGTTCAGATATTTCGGGTTCAATGAATTGAGTATTTGAAAATTCACTGGTAACAGATTGAAATGTGATTACTTTAGAAATTTTTGGTTTTTCTTGATTTATTTCTATTATCTGAGGTTGATTAACTTCAAAATCGGGATGTATTGCTATAGATGTTTCTCCTTGTTTAGTATACCCGGTTCCTGATTGTTAAACTCTTTCAGATTTAATCTTTTCCAATTGACTGGGTGTATATTCAGGGGGTTTCCCCTGCATTCTACGTGAATGTCTCGGTAATTCAGCCATGGTTAATTTTTAAACACACGAAATCAAAAAATATTTCAACAGAATACATCTAAGGTCGCTAATAAATCAAGCGATTTGAACATACGCCTAAAAAATCTAAGAAACAAACCCACAAAAACAGTATGTTTCCATAATAAAAACACTAGTTGGTGATGAACCAACATCGGAGAAGTTAATGTGGAAAACTGGCGGTTGTAACAATTACCCTGACAACCTGCTTAATGAAACATTCTGGTGCAAGTACGTCCACTATGCCATCTCAAAGTGAAGATTACCCTCCGGAAAATCCTAGTGATTCTAGCCAATGTCTATTCCAGGTACAGTGGGACCTTCCCTCCACCGTCACCTTCGGAAAAATCCTAAATATTATGGCCACTAAGGTCACCAACTGAAACAAATGCACCTAGGGGGACAATCTATGATCCGATATACATGCAAGGGTAGAATATCAAGCTCAATCCCCTTGAAAGCTCCTCGACATGGTAAATCTGAGGTTTTCTATCAAGTGACCCCAGGATCCTCGACAATGGTTAATCTGAGGTTTACTGTTTGTATTAAATGCACATCTTCTATCTTCACCAATGAGATAGGTACGATTACCTCACTGGGTCTGACATGACCTCGTGCTTAACTCTTTTAAGAAGAGCTTCCCAGAGTACAAATGCAATGATTGGATTTCCCTACCGCAAGATACTACTTGTTTGTTTTGACTACTTTGGAATGTTTATTGCAACCTATTCCAAAACACTAGCCTAAGCTAAATTGGTGGAATGAGCCCTATAAAATGTAAAAATGTCTAAATTGATTTTACTAGGCATTGTATTGATTTGGTTTTTATTTAACGCAAAGGGTATGGAGCTGAAACTTTGATGATGTTGTGACTTGACGCAAAATACTCTAAATGCATCAATATGAAAAATGCAACTCTTTCTTTTCAATAAATTCTATTTAGGAGAAAGTTTAGAGATTATTCGAATTTAAAACACAAACTTCCTCACACATTAAACAAAATTCTTTCTAAAAAGAAAACAATTTCATTAAGAACAAAATTTCCAAATATGATCAATTTCTCTTTGTGAATAAAATTCCATTGATGACAAAGCCATAAATTACAATTTCTATAAACAAAAAAATCTCAAAAGAAATCAATTTCTAAAAAACCCTAAAAGTATAAACTTGAAAATCAAATCAAAGTTCTAATTATGAACCCTAACTAGGATACCTATGAATGTTTTGTAAATTATTTCTCTTAGTTGTAATCAGACAAAGAATGTTTTTACTTATCCCAACAGAAATGAAATCACAAAAGAGTACTTTGTGACAAATCAAGCTTCAACGATCTAGAAGGCTTTTCCATTTTGCAAATGAATAAGGAAAAAATATTCATAAAAAGTAAGGTTTCCTATAATCCTAATGGCTCAAGGAGACAAAATCATAAAACCAATGACAGTTAAATGAATGTATATTCCATATATAGAAACAGTAAATTAGGGCAAACTCTAACTTGTCAAATGAAAAAAGGATGATTAATCACATAAGACTCAAAATTGTTGAAGAGGAGTTCTCACACAGGTTTTGACAACTTGAGTAAATCGGGTTAAACTTCAAGAATTTAGTTATCTAGCTTTGAAAGAGAAAATTTGTGTTGAGCCTCAAGACTGTGCTTTCTTTCATCTTACTTTACCTCATTTTCCTTTGTCCATTGTTATCCCAGACCCAATTGATCAATGAATTTAGTTAAAATTACTTTTAGAATGATTAACATAGGCCCGGCTTGCTAAGATTTTGTAATTTTTTTGTCATTGTAATGCATTTTGACCGAACTAGGCTGCGAGAATGCGAGACATTCAGTATCCTTACCGGAAGTCTGCATTTGTCTTCATGTTCGAGCATGTTCCGAGGTGGCCTCTCAGAAAAAACCACATATGGGTATATTCCACGTCATGTCTACATTGTTAGATTTGCTCACCATGAAGAGAAAACCCGAATTTTGGATATGGTTTTGGTACGTGGGGAACTCATTTAAGGCAGCGATTTCTAATAGGAATGTCTTAGTCCAAATGTCCTTTTCCGTATTACCTTTGCCACTTTAAGAGTCCTAGTATGAGTTTCGATAAGGAAAAGACAATGATCCTCGAATTGTTGCAAGTCTTGTTATGTAAGTTTGTTATAAAAACACTTGGGAAAGCGAGAGATAGAGCTAGATTTTTGCTCGCGGATTTTGCTTAGATTTCATGCTATATTTCTAAAGACACGAGACTACTACTGTTCAAAGTTATTTTCCTTTAATGAAGAAAACGATGTTACTTTGAAAGCGTTGATTTGATTTAGAGTTAGATTGAGTCACGGTGGTAGAAGGGCCCACCCTCATGCTGTGGTTTACTAGCGTAATTTAGATAAGTATCTTAGTTGCCTTTATGTTTTTGAAGTTTGAGTTCATAGTTAATTTCATTAGCCACTATAGTTATACTTGTTCTAAAAACTCTTCCAAAAGATCACTGATAATGAATAGGGAAATGGCTATAGTGTTGTAGAGTTTAATTGTAATTTCTTTTGTTCACTATCACGATTATACTTGTTCTAAAACACTCTTCCAAAAGAAGAAACTCTTCCAAAAAATCCTTATGATGTCTAAAGGCATGGTTGTGATAATGAATGTTTCTAGTTGTTTGTCTTTCACTCAAGTAACATAGTTGACCTTGCTCTTAAGCAGCTCTTCCAAAATATCATAATGATGGGTAGGAGGCAATTTGTGATATCTTAGTTTTTAAATTGCTTTCAGTCTTTATGTTTGCATTTGCACGCTGAATTGTACAGATCAGAGGATTGTTCTAAAGAAACTCTTCCAAAATACCAATCATGATGGACAAAGCAATTTAGTATAATCCCATAGATTAATGCATGATAACTTAGTTAGGATACTCCGGAGTCTAATTGCATTTAACTCATGCTCTGTTATTTTGTTTTGAGTTTGATAATGACTTGTTAGTTTGTTAGGTCCCTATATCACTAGTATAGCCCCTTATTATTGTTAGTGTAAACCCCTTATTGTTATTATTGTACCCTTGTAACCCCCATTTTGTTATTATTGTGCCCTTAAATTATTATTGTTAGGTCGGCTAGGATTACATTGTGGCCCACTAGGATTACATTATGGCCCCCATGGACTCCTATATATAGAAAAGGGAGAGGTTTTTTGAATTGTATCATCCAAGAATTGTTCATTTATGTAATGTATTGGAGGTTGCCCCCTCGAAGTGGCTCATTTCTAAGGCGTTTATATCTCTTTTCTTCTCTTTTTGAGTTGGTTACACAACATTTGGTATCGAGCTTTGGGATTCTAGGGTTTCGCTACTCCAAAACGGGTCATCGTGGCATTTAGCTATAAATTTTTTTCTTTCGACAGCTTCGGAAGGCTGAAATGTTTAGGGTGCGAAGCTGAAATCTTGAGAAGGGTTGTCTTAAAATTTCAGATCTTGGTTCACAATATTTGAGGAGATATCATTTGTGGAAGTTAGGTATTTTTTAGGGCTCATAAAGCAGAGTCATCGTGGCATTTGCGCTATAAATTTTTTTGTACGAAGGGTCAGAGTCTGAAATTCATATGGTGCCAGAAGCTGAAATCTGAGAAATTCGTCAAAAAAATTTTAGAACTTGGTTCGCAATATTTTGGAGATATGATCTCAGTGGAAGGTAGTGCTTTTCGGGCTCTGAATTTCATCTCAAAGAAGAGGTGATCGTGGGAAAAGTTCAATAACTCTCTCTACGAGAAGATTGGATTGGAGTCTTTGTCAAAAGTTGTCACAGAAGTACACAGACCTATAGTTTCTTCGCTATCAATTTCAGAGACAAAGGACAAAACGGTGACACGTGGCAAGTCGTACAAGTTCGCTCTCTTGAACCGGTCCAGAATTAGGTCATTGTGGGAGATTGGACACAACTTTGTCTTGGAGCATCAAAATCAAGTGGGACTGTGGCATTTGAAAGAAGCCGGAGAGGGAGCTACTACGGGGCTGAATTTCAAATATCGAAGATTTTCAAGCACGGAGATAATACAATTTCAATATCGAGGCTCCTCAAAGCTAGTAAAAGGTGTGTATTTTTTTCGAATTGCATAAGTCTTGTTTGAAGAATCAAGTTGAATTGATTGCAGGGCCTATTGTAGAATAGATATCAATATTGGAGTACAGAAATGGCCCCTAAAAAGAATTCAACACCCATTAAAGCCTTTAGAAGGCTCTACTATTACTCATGAAGATGAAGAATGGCAACATGACATGTCAAAATTACAAGAGCAAATGCAACAAATTTCGCTCTACTTAGAAACAACAAAAAATGAAATGGAAGTTTTGAAGAAAGGCGTGGAAACTAAGATGAATGGTTTTGGAAGCTAAGATGGATGGCATGGAAGTCGGCATGGAAGCTAAGATGGATGACATGAAGAATGATCTAAAAGCATACATGGAAGGCTTGATGACAAGCTTAAAACCGAAATGATTCCTAATGGCGGAAATATAGGAGAGAAGAACCTCGCATTGAGAACAAAAATAAATGTTAATCATGATTCCATAAACTCGAATGTTGGCGGAAAAAACCACCATATTCCAAAAATGGATATGAGGAAGTTTGATGGAAAGGATCTGTAACATGGATACTACGGATGGAGCAATATTTTGATCTCCATAGCGTACCAAAACACGCAAAAGATACGCATTGCAACTTTACATTTAGAACAAAATACATTTGTATGGTATCAGTGGCTTTGCTCATGTAAAAAATTGTCACTTGGTCAATTTTTACGGAGGGAAATGATAGCACATTATGAGGATACAAAGAGCAACACCTTCTTTACCCAATTGATAAATCTCAAACAAAAGGGTTTAGTGAGCGGCGAGCCACATTGAGGACTTCCAAAAATTGAATATAAGGAGTGGCGATCTTACGAGGAGAGGAACACGGGGATTGATCTCTTCCTAGGCACTTTAAAGGATAACATCAACATGAAGTTCGCGTTTTGGAACACTGATTCATTGGAGAAGGCATTCGAGGTTGGCAAGAAAAGTTGAATGTAAAATTATGGCCGACAAGGAAGCCTACCACTCAATTACTATAAAGAGAGGAAGTGTTGCTACGCCTAGATTTCCACAACCTACTAAGGTTGACACCACAACAATTGGAAGAAAAAAAGAGCAAAGAGGGCTTTGCTACGGTTGTGATAGCAAATACACTAAAGGTCATAAAGTGTGCGAGAAGAAATTATTTTACATAGATTGTGAAGAAGAAGAATAAAATGAACAAGAGGATATACACGAGGGAACCACCCCTAGAAGAGGGGAAGAAATGAGATCGGGCCATATCGTGTAATGCAGCTGGCGAGATTACCCCGTCACTCAAAGCTCTCAAGATAGAAGGACATATAAAGAAGAAAAGGGTAATAGTGTTGATTGATTCGGGTAGCACCCATAATTTTATTCATTATAAAAGTGTGAGAATTAAATTGTTTCCTATACCCGGCACGAGAATGTCAAGTGATGGTTGCAAATGGAGGAACTATAAATTGCTACGAAAATGCCACTTAATATCAAGCTAACCATGGGGGAATATGTATTGACTAGTCCAATGCTTGCCATTCCTATGGGGAGGAGTCGCGATGTTGTACTAGGGAGTACAATGGATTTACTAATCTTTGGGGACGGTAACTTTTTAATTTTCAAGAACTTTTCTTGGAAATTTTTTAAGAAGGAAAGGGAAGTTGAATTACGAATGTGTGTGGGGAAGCCGGGGAAGGATAATAAGCTCTAATGTCATGACAAAGAAAAAGCTTCCATGAAAGAAAAGCAGCGAGCGTAATTACTGACAATTATGCTCACTAAGTTCAACATCCAAAATCATCTATTTTACGCTTGAGATCTCCAACAAGTCTTGGACAATCATTCCAAGGTGTTTGAAACTCCCCAAAGGACTCCCACCTATTCGTGATCGCGATCATGCTATTCATTTGATTCGAGGAAGTGTTCCTCCAAACATCGGGCCTTATAGATACTCCCTTACTTCAAAAGAGCGGAAATTGAGCATTATGATTGCGAAATGTTAGAGGCGGGTCATAATTCAACTTCGAGTCAAAGTTCTTTCTCTGCTCCACCTTAGTGTTGGTACCACAAAGAAGGATGGATCATGGCGGATGTAATAGGGATTATAGGGAGCTCGAAATAAGCTCACCATTAAAGACAAATTTCCCATTCCTTTTTGTGATTGATGAATTATTGGATGAATTACATGGAGCAATTTATTTTACCAATTTGGATCTTCGTTCAGGATATCATCAAATTAGAATGAAGACTGAAGATATTCCAAAAACAGCATTTCGAACTCATGAGGTCATTATGAATTTTTGGTCATGCCTTTTGGCCTTACCAATGCACCTTCTACATTTCAAGGGTTGATGAATTCCATTTTCAAACCCTTCCTTAGAAAATTTGTGCTAGTATTTTTTGATGATATACTAATCTATAGCAGGTCTTGGAAGGATCATGTTGAACATGTTGACAGGGTGCTCAAACTATTGCGGGAGAAACAATTATATGCAAAAACATCCAAATGTTTCTTTGGAGTACAAGAGGTGGAATATCTGGGTCATATTGTATCTCACGAGGGTGTTAAAGTAGACCCTAAAAAATTAAAGCCATTAAGGAATGGAAAGTCCCCACAACCATAAAGCAGTTGCGAGGATTTCTCGGGTTAACAGGGTATTATCGCAAGTTTGTTAAAAATTATGGGAGAATAGCAGCACCTCTAACAACATTATTGAAGAAAGATGCATTTTCATGGACTCCTGAAGCAACTAAGGCCTTTGAACGTCTTAAAGAGGCAATGTGCCTAGCACCGGTCTTAGCTACACCGGACTTCACAAAAACCTTTATTGTGGAATGTGATGCCTCAGGAAATGGAATTGGTGTTGTTTTAATGCAGGAAGGAAGACCCATTGCTTTTGAAAGTCGTCCAATCAAAGGAAAGTATTTACAGAAACCTATTTATGAGAAGGAAATGTTAGCAATATTGCATGCACTAAAGAAATGGAGAACTTACCTAATGGAAGACACTTCAAGGTAAAAACTGATCATGATAGTCTTAAACACTTTTTGGAACAAAGACTATCTTCAGAAGAGCAGCAAAAATGGGTCACAAAGATGTTGGGTTATGACTTTGAAATAATCTACAAAAAAGGGAAGCTAAATGTTGTTGCAGATGCACTCTCAAGAAAGAATGAAGAGGTGGAAGCATTGCTTTATGCCATTTCTATTATCCAACCAGATTGGATAACCGAAGCAAGGGATGAATGGAAGAAGGACGAAGAAGTGTGGACACTCATTCAAAAGTTGCGGCAAGATCCTAGTACATCTGATACATTTAGTTGGAAAAATGATTCCTTATGGTACAAATATCGCTTATATCTTTGTAAGAATTCCCAACTAAAACAAAAAATTATTTTGGAATTGCACACTTCTCCTTTAGGAGGACACTCAGGATTTTTAAAAACTTACCACGGGGTGAAGAAAGAATTTTTTTGGGATGGCCTTAAATCTGATATTCGAAAGTTTGTGGCGGAATGTTTGGTTTGCCAACAGAATAAAGTGGAAACAATTAAGACCCCAGGACTTCTACAACCTTTATCCATTCCAGGTCAACGTTGGGAGGAGATTTCAATGGATTTTATCACGGGTTTACCTAAGTCCGAAGGAAAGAGTGTCATCATGGTGGTAGTTGATAGACTTACCAAGTATGCACACTTTTGTGCATTATCTCATCCATTTAAAGCAAGTACAGTTGCTAGTACATTTATGGACAAAATTCAAAAGCTACATGGAATCCCAAGAGTTATTGTGAGCGACAGAGATCCCATTTTTACTGGAAATTTTTGGACGGAGTTATTTTCTTGTTTGGGTACTCAATTAGCTCATAGCTCATCTTATCATCCTCAATCTGATGGTCAAACTGAGATAGTAAATAAATGTTTGGAAGGATATCCTCGTTGTTTTGTATCTGATAAACAAACACAATGGGTCAAGTGGTTACCTCTCGCTGAATGGTGGTATAACACTTCCTTCCATACTGTAGCAAAAATGACCCCATTTATGGCACTTTATGAATATCATCCACCATCCATCACATCATCTTTAAGGGAAAATTCGAAGGTTCAAGCAGTGGAAGATAACATCGAGCATCAACAAGAAGTTCTCCAACTCTTAAAGGATAACCTGAATTTGGCACAAAATCGAATGAAACAACAGGCAGATCAACATCGCAGCGAGAGAAGTTTTGATGTAGGAGATTGGGTATTTTTACGGCTACAACCATATAAACAAATGTCCCTCAAGCAAGCTAAGAAGGATAATAAATTATCGCCAAAGTACTATGGTCCTTACAAGGTGTTGCAAAAGATTGGTACTATGGCATACAAATTGGAGCCTCCTGCTTCTTCGCGAGTACATCCAGTTTTCCATGTTTCATGCTTAAAGAAGGTTATAGGTGAAAATCTTCCAGTTCAAACAGTATTGCCAGAACTTGATGGGGAAGGGAAGATCATATTGGAACCTGAAGCAGTCATAGAAAAAAAGAACTCGACAACTACGGAATCGATCAATTTCAGAGTATCTCATCAAGTGGAAGAACTTACCCACTGAAGATTCTACATGGGAGGATGAGAATTTTATACAGAAGCACCCAGAGCTACTCAAGTGTTGAGGAAAACACTTTTTTTGAAGGAGAGGGGCATGTTAGGTCCCTATATCACTAGTATAACCCCTTATTATTGTTAGTGTAAACCCCTTATTGTTATTATTGTACCCTTGTAACCCCCATTTTGTTATTATTGTGCCCTTAAATTATTATTGTTAGGTCGGCTGGGATTACATTGTGGCCCACTAGGATTACATTATGGCCCCATGGACTCCTATATATAGAAAGGAGGTTTTGTGAATTGTATCATCCAAGAATTGTTCATTTATGTAATGTATTGGAGGTTGCCCCCTCGAAGTGGCTCATTTCTAAGGCGTTTATATCTCTTTTCTTCTCTTTTTGAGTTGGTTACACAACATAGTTCAACACTGTTTTAGACTAGTGACATCTTAAGTTCAGTTTAGCTTAACTCATTGCATTTGCACTCCACATTTAGTTGTCATCCACTACATATTAGATTACTTCAGTTGTTAAACTTAACAAAACAGCCTTCATTATTTACAAAACCTCTTCATGTTCCAAATCTATAATTGATTCATAACCATATGAACAGAAGACAGTATCATTTCAAGGCCTGAAGTACTTTTGCAACTTCCTTTATCATCTCACAAACAAACATTTCCTCAAAAGACTATTCTAAAAATCTATAACCTTTGAGTGAAGTGTAGTGGTTTCAAACTAAGTTGCAGAATAGAGTTAGGAACTAGTCTTAGAGTAGAAGATCCTATGATGTCAACAATATTTTTCTCCAAATATGTTTCTACAAATCTTTAATCATGGATAAAATATTGTCTCATTATAAGTTGATTGTTTAATTATTTAGATTAGGAGAATTTGTATACTTAGCTGGCCATTTCTCAAACTCTCCCAAAATACCTTTGATGAAAGAATTGGACAAGTTAAGTTTATGTTTTGATTCATTTCCTTCAAGTCATTATCAAGCTTGGTATTCTGCTTAAATCATAGTTTAGGTTTGATTTTGTTTTAGTATTTGCCTTTGCATTTGTTACTTGTCATCAACCAATTAGGCTTCACTCTGTTTTTAATCATTAGCTTCTTTCCACTAGCTTTCTAGTCATTTTCCTTGTGAACATAAAACTACCAAAAGACAAAAAACATCATAAATCATCACAAAAGACCAAAAACATCATAAAACACTAAACACAATGCATTAAGAGACAAACACCTAGGCACATACGGTGCACTTCACTTCAGCAGTTTACCAACCCTGGTTGACAATTAAATGAACTCAATTTAGGAGACTAGGTTGAGACCAAACATTTTGGCGCCGTTGCCGGGGAAGTGAAAACTAGGTAACCTTTTTTTCTTAGCATCCAAAAACAATTTTATGCGTAGAGAAAGAGATTCAAGGGGAAGATTCATAAGCAGCAGAAACAGAAGTTTGATTCCTAGAACACCATTTGTTTCACCTAGATCCAGAGCTAGTACACCTTCAACTCAGACCCACATTTCATCCTTTACTGATCCTGGACTTCTAGAAAATCTAAGGTCAGCTATTCCATTAGAGAAACCTTCCACTTCATCCACTGAACCTGCCATAGAAGAAGATTTAAAAACTCCTGTTAGGGACACAAACCTTTCCACTTCCATAGGAGAGTCAACCATGGCAGAAGAAGGAGGAGGAGGAGTCTTTAATGGAGAACACACACTATTTGGAGGTAGAGGTAGAGGTAGAGGAGAAGGAGGTAGAAGTGCAGATGGAGGAAGAGGTAGAAGATAAATAGGAAGCTCTTTTGGGTTCCCTATAATTGATGAAGAAACCAATACAACCATGAAAAACATTTCACCCTCTGTCCTTCCAAACTTCTATGGACTTAAAACTGAAGATCCTGAAAGCTTCCTATTTGAATTCGAAGTTCTGTGTAGAACTTATGACTACTTACAAGATGCTCAAAAACTGAAATTATTCCCTTCAACCTTGAAAGGAGCAGCATTGAAGTGGTTTATGAGTTTGATCAATAGTTCTATTAGAACATGGGAAGACATGAAACAAGCATTTCTAGAGAGGTATCTGGATTATTGTATGCCAGTCAATCATAAGGAAGAAGTTTTTAAGATGTTACAAAAAGAAGATGAAAACTTGGAAGATTTGTTGGAGAGATTTCATTACAACATCAAAAGAGAAAAAATGGAAAACCTAGATCAAGACACCTTAAAAGCTCTTTTGTTGAAAACAATTAGGGATGAATAGTTGGATATCCTTAACATGATGGGAAAAGGGGATATATCACAGCTCACATTACCTGAAATATCTGAGTTATGTATCAACCTTTCAAGAGGGAAATCTAAAACTATAAAAGGTCCAAGAGATCCTGCTCTTGCAAGGGCAAGTAAGTCTGCTTCTGGGACAGTAAGTAGATCAGAAATAGGACATATGCTTGATGACTTTAAATCTGACATCTTAGGGAGTCTTAGTGAACAAATAGACACCCTCAAGATACAAAACAAACAAAAGGCTGAATCTGATGCCTTGGCAATCTTTTGTCCCAAATGTAGGAAGAAACATGCCTTGAGAGAGTGTCCTTTAGATGTAAAAGTTGTAGAAACCTGTGTTATTTGTTCTGAGAAACATGAGACCAAGAATTGTCCTTCTCTTCCTGGTCTCAAGGCTGTTTTTCAAGAAGAAACTCCTACATATTCCACAGAATCTCTTAACTTTGTATCTAGAAGACCTTGGCAGGGATCTCAGACACAAGGATTCCATGATCAAATGTATAATCAACCTCCACCTTGGAATTCTTGGCGGCAACCTTGGCCCCAATTTCAAAATCAATCTCAAGCTTGGGCACAAGGATCACAAGGTCCCTATGGAAGATACTCTCCATATTATCAGTATCCACCATCCTATCCACCATATCCACAATTTTATCCTCAAAATCCTCAACAAAATTTTCCTCAAAATCTTCAACAAAATTCTCAACAACATCATCTGAACCAACCTCATCAAAATCAACCACTTCCATTACCATTCCCTCAAAAATCCAATCAATTACCAGCTCAGCCCATACCAAACCCCAATAATAAGAACCCTCAGAATACATACATGATAGAAGGACAACAAATTCCAACTTATTTAATTACTCCTCTAGACCTTAGTGATGTTCAACTTAGGTCTGGAAGGATACTTGAGAAGAGGAAACCTTCTGTGATCATACAAGAACAAGATAATTCTGAGGAAGACTCCCTACGGGTTAATAAAAGTCTTGAGGAAGACACATCATTTCAAGACCAAAACATTGAAAAACCAAAACAAAAAGATCCAATAAATCCAACTCATGTATTAGAGCAACCATCCACATCTACTTCTATACCTCCTTTTCCGGAGAGATTACAAATTCATAGGGGTGTAGAAAAACAAATAATGGTGCCTAATTATGATTTCTTAGATGAATTGAGAAATGTTTGCATTAAAATTCCATTATTGCAAGCCATCAAGGAAATCCCAATTTTAGCCAAAACAATAAAGGAGTTGAGTATGAAGACAACATAGAAAAGAATAAGAGAAACCAAGAAAATTCAACTGGTAGGACAAATAGCAGATATTATGATGGGTAAGATTACTATTCCAAAGTACCTTGACCCAGGAAATCCAGTTGTCAAAATTCACATCGATGGAATTGAAATTCAAAACACACTCATTGACTTAGGAGCAGCAATAAATATCATGAGTAGACAAATCATGGACAAACTGAAACTTCCTAATCTTCTCTTTACACCCACACTATTACAATTAGCAGATAGATCTGTGATCAAACTAGATGGGGTAATAGAAGACATTCCAGTGTCCCTAGATTCTTGGGAGTACCATGTGGATTTCATGATCCTAACTCCTAAGAATAATCTAGGAGGACATCCTGTTATATTAGGAAGACCTTGGTTGGCTACAGCTGATGCTTTTATTAGTTGTAGATCCGGTGATATGTATATCTCTAATGGTAGTTCAACTAAGAAATTCACTTTATATCCTCCAGCTAGGACAATTACAGATTTAGATGACACTCAATGGATAGAGGATGAAGAAGATTTACAACCTCTCTTCACAATTTCGGAAATTAGTGAAGATAATCAAATTCTGAATACTCTAGAAAACTTTGAATCCTCTCCAGAACACAAACATGAATCATTTCAAGAGGGATCCAATATTGAGTTTTTGTCATCTAGGCAGATGTCTCTTCATTCTATGGACAAATTTGGCAACTCTACAAGTGAAATTTTTCCAGGCAAAACTTTGAACATAAACAAGAACCTAGAAAAATCTCAACAAGAAGAGTTAGTCAAAGTATTACAGAGACATTCTTCTGCATATGCATGGGAATACACTGACATGAAAGGGATAAGCCCCAAGACTTGCACTCATCACATCTATATAGAGAAAAATTGCAAACCAATCAGACAACCTCAAAGACGGATGAATCCAAATCTTAGGGAAATTGTTAAAGAAGAATTGCAAAAATTGTTAAATGTTAATTTCATCTATCCTATTTCAGATAGTCAGTGGGTTTCTCCTTTGGTAATTTTGCCAAAGAAAAATGGAAAATGGAGGGTATGTGTTGACTACCGAGAACTAAACAAAGCTACTCTTAAAGACCATTTTCCCTTACCTTTCATAGATCAAGTGTTAGATACATTAGCTGGCAAAAAGTACTTCTCATTCCTAGATGGGTTTAGTGGTTACAACCAAATCCAAGTAGCACTTGAAGATCAAGACAAAACCACATTTACCTGTCCTTGGGGTACCTATGCTTGCCGAGTATTGCCATTTGGATTATGCAATGCACCTGCAACATTCCAAAGGGCAGTATTAGGAATTTTTTCAGATATAATACATGATTGTGTAGAGGTATACATGGATGATTTCACAGTTTATGGAAACACTTTTGAAGAAGCTTTAGAAAACTTGGAAAAAGTCTTAAAGAGATGTCAAGAAGCAAACCTTTCACTTAGTCATGAAAAATGTTTTATGATGTTTACTGAAGGTGTTGTTTTAGGGCATCACATTTCAAGGGATGGGATTAGAGTTAATGAGTCAAAAGTTGAAGTCATCTCTAACTTATCTATTCCAAGTTGTCAAAGATATGTTAGAAGTTTTCTATTATTTACAGGATATTATCGGAGATTTATAGAAAACTTCACCAAGATATCATCTCCACTCTTCAAATTACTTACCAAAGATTGTGAATTCAAATGGACTTCTGATTGCCAGTTAGCTTTTGAAACCCTGAAAACCAAAATTTCTGAAGCACCTATATTAAGGGGACCTAACTGGAAGTTACCTTTTCATATCTCAAAAGATGCTTCCGATACAGCTCTAGGAGCAGTATTGGGACAAAAAGATTTGATTCCCTATGCCATCTATTATACCAGTAAAAATTTGACTCCTGCAGAGTTAAACTATACTGTAACTGAAAAACAGTTTTTAACTGTTGTTCATGCCATAAACAAATTCAGACACTATATAACAGGCTATGAAAATTTTGTTCACACTGATCATTCTGCAATTAGATACTTAATGAACAAATCAATTACTAATGGCAGAGTCATAAGATGGTTATTGCTCTTACAAGAATTCAACATTACCATTCTAGATAGGCCTGGAAAACAAAACACAGTAGCTGATTTCCTATCTAGACTCAAAAATATCAAAGATGACACTCCAGTTGAAGATCAATTTCCTGATGAATATCTTTTTGCAATTTCTACTCAAACTCCATGGTTTGCTGATATTGCTAATTATTTAGTTTCAAGAAAATTTCCTTCAATAATGAATGCAAGGGATAAAAGAAAAATCATTAATGATAGTGCAAAATATTCATGGGTTGCTAATGAGTTGTACAAGACATGTCCAGATTTGATCATTAGAAGGTGTGTTCGTGAAGATGAGATGCCTGAGATTCTCAAGGCATGTCATGATGAACCTTGTGGCGGACACTTTGCAGATAAGAGGACAGACTATAAGATCCTTAATTTAGGATATTATTGGCCATCCTTGTTTAAAGATGCTAAAGAGTATGTCAAAAGGTGTGACAGTTGCCAAAGGGTAGGGAAACCTTCTCCTTCGGGTGAGATGCCATTACAACCTCAGGTACATATTGAACCTTTTGAAAAATGGGCTTTGGATTTTGTAGGACCTATTAGTCCTCCATCAAGACAAAAGAAATATATATTAGTTTGCACTGATTATGTTACTAAATGGGTAGAAGCTAAACCATTACTTGTTGCTAATGAATCATCTGTAGTTAATTTTCTTTTTGAGAATATTTTTACTCGTTTTGGTGTCCCAAGGGAAATTGTTACAGATCAAGGAGCTCAATTTACATCAAGGCTAGTGGAGAAAATGATGGAGAAGTACAAAATCAGGCATAGAAAAACTACTCCTTATCATCCACAAGCAAATGGTCAAGTGGAATCTACCAATAAAGTCATTGAAGGAATCCTAACAAAGACTGTTCATTTACATAGAAGAGATTAGGTAGATAGGCTTCCTGAAGCCTTGTGGGCCTATAGAAATACATGGAGAAACACAACAGGCCATACTCCTTATGAGCTTGTTTATGGAAAGAAAGTTTTGTTCCCCATAGAGTTCCAGATTCAAACTTTCAAAATGGCAGTTCAGCTAGGACTTGATTTAACGGAGGCACAAAAGCATAGATTGGAGCAGATTAATGAATTGGATGAGATCAGACAAGATGCAGTTCAGAAAACAAGTCTAGTCCAACAGCAAAGGACTAGATGGCATGATAAGTACATCAAAGAGAATAAATTCAAAGAAGGTGACTGGGCTCTCTTGTTTGATTCAAAATTCAAGGATTTTCAAGGTAAATTTCAAACACATTGGCTTGGACCATATGAAATTGTTGAAATTTTTGACAATGGAGCAGTAAAAATCAGGACAATAGATGAAGAAGAGGTCACTTTTCTTGTGAATGGTCATAGATTAAAGCTATACCACAAACCACTCTCAAGAGAAGAATTTGTCAAGAAGTTCCAAGAAAACAGTGATGTGAAGTTAATGAAGAATAATCTTTCTTCTTCATCAACTTGATTGAATTTTCTGAAGTATTGCTTTGAAAAAAATTAAAAATTAAAAATTAAAAAAAAATTAAAAATAAAAAATAAAAATAAAAATAATAAGGTATAAACATGAAAACCAATCATTGATTGCATGTTTATACAGAAAAGATAGGGTGAAAATCAGAGTCTCTCTGACACTCTAACTTTTCCATTTTGTTTTTGCAAGCAGCTGTTACAAAATCATAAGTTCAGATCCATTGTACTTATGATCCATCTCATTTCATTTCACTCCATTCACTTATCCATCCATACTCCATTTCATTCATTCATTCATACTTCACTTCATTTCATATATCATTCATCTCATTCCATACTCCATCCACCTCATTTCCATGTCAAAATTTAAATTTTGATGTCTTGCTGCAAATGAACAACACATGTCATGGATGGCAGGCCATTTCTTATATTCTTCCACTTCATTTCATAAATTGAATCCATTCCATTTCATCATCCACTCCATACATATCATGACTCATCATCCATCTTCATTCATGCCATATAACATTTCACTTATATCCCAAACTACTCCATTCCATGATTAAAATGCTCTACAGGTACATTCTGCAGCTGATCAGACTTTCCGCAGCCAGACAGTCATTCCACAGCTACAAATCCTGAAGGCACTAATCAGCAGACATTTGAATTGCAACAAGATGATCCAGTATATATATGAATAAGAAGAATCAAGAAGGTTTATGAAGACTCTTCCAAAGGAGAACAAAGAAGACAAAGACCACAAAAAGCAAATGAAAAGCAGAGGTAACAAGTTTTGATTATAATGACATTTCATAAAGTTTAGCATAGTTTTAGTTATGAATCATTCGAAAAAGTTGTTTTGATTATTTTTATTGATCATGACCAATATACCCTCCACAAACTTTGGATTAAAATCTCTCATTTCAAATTCTATACCCAACATCATTTAAGCGGTTAAAAACGCTAAAGTGTTTGATTTCCTCATGTCACCCAACCAAATCATTCAATGATGATTTTCTTTTCCGTTGTAAAAATCTCCGCAGTATTTTCACTCATTAATTTGTTTTCTCCACCTCACTCCATTAACTCATTCCGTAACTACTTCCATCACTCCATTCTGTAGCCAGCCCTTCATTCCGCAAAACAGAGATATCCCTATCACCGTGAGCAGAGCAAAGGGTATATCAGTTTGAATATAAAAGCACTATCACCGTGAGCAGAGATTAAAGCACTATCACCGTGAGCAGAGATTGAGCATTATCACTGTAAACGTAGAGGTATAGCAGTGTGGAATTTGAAGCCATTTGTCACCGAGAGACAGAGGTATAGCAGTGTGGAATTTGAAGCCATTATCACCGAGAGACAGAGATATATCAGTGTGGAATTTGAAGCCATTGTCACTGTCAACTAGAGGCATATCAGTCCGAAGTTTGAAGCCATTGTCACTGTCAACCAGAGGCATATCAATCCGAAGTTTGAAGCCATTTGTCACCAAGAACCAGAGGTATATCAATTCGAAGGTGGAAGTTATTGTTTCCGTGGGCAGAAAGAGTATTAATCTGAACATTGAAGGAGCAAATATGGGCCTTATTGTAAGAACCGAACCAATGGGTACAAAATACCTGGAAGGATACCCTCAATGTAAAGAAATGTTGCAATAGGTAGGATGGCTACAATTTCTTGAGAAATTTAATGGCTTCCACAAAGAAGTCACTAAAACATTTGCAAGGTCATTTAGAGGAGCTGAGGTTGAAGTGGGAGATGTTAAATTCACTGTCACTGAGGTTTTCATTGCAGAAGCAACGGGATTGCTTAGAAATGGAGAGAGATGGTTCAAAAACAGAGAATTCCATAATGAATCATAGAAGAAAATTCTAAAATCACCAGGTATGGATATCACTGTGTTTAAGAAAGGAATTCCAAGTTCTGCATTGAAAAATAAATGGAGAAACATACTGCTTATTCTGCAAAAATTTATTACATGTGAAGGTAGATATGGCACATTTTATGTTTACCATATTAAACTGATAATGCATTTTCTAGAGGAAGAGTTAAATTTGCCCTATTTCTTGCTTCAAAGTTTGAAAAAGATGGCTTCTTGTGTTCAAAGAAGGGTTCAATTCTTAGAGACAACTCTATACCATCATGGCTTGGTTAAGATTTTAATTTAACACCATTTAGCCAAAACAAATGATACTTGGGATAATTTCTTGATAAGAAATCATTTTGAAGAGCCAAAAGAGCCCTCACCTGAACAACAGCCTACAAGGAGAAGCAGAAAATGGAGAGCTTCTAAAATTGAAATTGACAAAACTGTCTAGGAAAGTAGTGAGGAAATAATCTCAGAGAAGTTGACTCAAATTAAGAGATAGCTTAAGAAAGAGAAGGTAATCAGAAAATCTGCCACAGAAAAAGGAGAGGGATCTTCCCAGCCAAGAAGAAGCCATAGACTCAGGGGGAAACTAAGGAAAACTCAGATCAAACAAACAGGGGTGATAAATATAGAAGATGAGGAAACATCTATTGAAGAAGATGTTGAAGAGGATTTTAATGAAGGAACCCCTGAAATTGACCCTGCTCAGCAAGAAGTTTATGACTATGTTGAAACTTTGGAAAGGAAAGCTTCAGAGAGTAGAGATAGAACCCCTAGTCCTCCACCGTCCGAAATAGATGTGTTAAGAAAGGATAGGTATGAGCTGGAAATACTTAATAGACACATCAAAAATGAGAATGATATTCTGAAGGAACAAGTCAAACTCAAAACCAATATGAACTCAACCTTATCTCTACATATGGACAAAGTGGAAAAGACTAATGAAAAGTTGAAAAAGAGGAACAAGAAGCTAATCAGGGCACTTACCAACTTAAGGTTCAAACTTGTCATCAGAAAACCCAGAAGATCTTTAGCTTCCAGGCAAAGAAGAAGGAGAGGATTAGATGTTCTTACAGAAGCCTCTGAGTTTATGGAATAAGTTTCATGAGGACATGCAAGAAGTCAGCAGTGGGGGTATGTTGAGCCTCAATATTGTGCTTTCTTTCATCTTACTTTACCTCATTTTCCTTTGTCCATTGTTATCCCAAACCCAATTGATCAATGAATTTAGTTAAAATTGCTTTTAGAATGATTAACATGACTCACTTGCTAAGTTTTGTGATTTTTTTCATTGTAATGCATTTTGACCGAAACTAGCTGCAAAATGCAGACATTCCGTAGCTAACCGGCAATTCTGCAGCTGTCTTCATGTTCAGGCATGTTCCAGGTGGCCTCTCAAGAAAAACCACATATGGGTATATTCCACGTCATGTCTACATTGTTCGTTGCTCACCATGAAGGAAAAACCGAATTCTGGATATGGTTTTGGTACGTGGGAACTCATTTAAGGAAGCAGATATCTAATAGGACTGTCTTAGTCCAGATGTCCTTTTCCTTTTTACGCTACCACTTTAAGAGTCCTAGTATGATTTCGATAAGGAAAGACAATGATCCTCGAATTGTTGCAAGTCTTGTTATGTAAGTTTGTTATAAAAACACTTGGGAAACCGAGAGATAGGCTAGATTTTGCTCTGGATTTTGCTTAGATTTCATGCTATATTTCTAAAGACACAGACTACTCTGTTCAAGTTATTTTTCCTTTAATGAAGAAGACAGTATTGCTTTGAAAGCGTTGATTTGATTTGGAGTTAGATTCCGTCTGGTGGTAGAGGGCCCCTGCCTCCTGCACGGTTTTACTTGCGTAATTTAGATAAGTATCTTAGTTGCCTTTACGTTTTTGAAGTTTGAGCTCATAGTTAATTTCATTAGCCACTATAGTTATACTTGTTCTAAAAACTCTTCCAAAAGATCATGATAATGAATGGGAAATGGCTATAGTGTTGTAGGATTTAATTGTAATTTCTTTTGTTCACTATCACAGTTATACTTGTTCTAAACACTCTTCCAAAAGAAGAAACTCTTCCAAAAAATCCTTATGATGTCTAAGGCATGACTGTGATAATGAATGTTTCAGTTGTTTGTTTTCACTAAGTAACATAGTTGACCTTGCTCTTAAAACGCTCTTCCAAAATATCATAATGATGGGTAGGAGACAGCTGTGATATCTTAGTTTTTAAATTTCTTTCAGTCTTTATGTTTGCATTTGCACTGAATTGTACAGTCAGGATTGTTCTAAGAAACTCTTCCAAAATACCAATCATGATGGACAAAACAGGCTGTATAATCCCATAGATTAATGCATGGTAACTTAGTTAGGATACTCCGGAGTCTAATTGCATTTAACTCATGCTCTGTTATTTTGTTTTGAGTTTGATAATGACTTGTTAGTTCAGCACTGTTTTAGACTAGTGACATCTTAAGTTCAGTTTTAGCTTAACTCATTGCATTTGCACTCCACATTTAGTTGTCATCCACTGCATATTAGATTACTTCAGTTGTTAAACTTAACAAAAAAGCCTTCATTATTTACAAAACCTCTTCTTGTTCCAAATCTATAATTGATTCATAACCATATGAACAGAAGACAGTATCATTTCAAGGCCTGAAGTGCTTTTGCAACTTCCTTTATCATCTCACAAACAAACATTTCCTCAAAAGACTATTCTAAAAATCTATAACCTTTGAGTGAAGTGTAGTGGTATCAAACTAAGTTGCAGAATAGAGTTAAGAACTAGTCTTAGAGTAGAAGATCCTATGATGTCAACAATATTTTTCTCCAAATATGTTTCTACAAATCTTTAATCATGGATAAAATATTGTCTCATTATAAGCTGATTGTTTAATTGTTTAGATTAGGAGAATTTGTATACTTAGCTGGCCATTTCTCAAACTCTCCCAAAATACCTTTGATGAAAGAATTGGACAAGTTAAGTTTATGTTTTGATTCATTTCCTTCAAGTCATTATCAAGCTTGGTATTCTGCTTAAATCATAGTTTAGGTTTGATTTTGTTTCAGTATTTGCCTTTGCATTTGTTACTTGTCATCAACCAATTAGGCTTCACTCTGTTTTTAATCATTAGCTTCTTTCGACTAGCTTTCTAGTCATTTTCCTTGTGAACATAAAACTACCAAAAGACCAAAAACATCATAAATCATCACAAAAGACAAAAAACATCATAAAACACTAAACACAATGCATTACGAGACAAACACCTAGGCACATACGGTGCACTTCACTTCAGCAGTTTACCAACCCTGGTTGACAATTAAATGAACTCAATTTAGGAGACTAGGTTGAGACCAAACAA